>CAAKHF010012071.1:18622-64980 GCA_901007745.1 Hippocampus kuda
AAAAGTGAGCAAATGGCTCTTCCCCCCCCCCCCCGCCAATTATCCAATTTAGCCCTTGTTACAAACACCCTAACAATAATGTCATTAAATGGGGCGGAGTTATTGTCCAGTGCATTGCAAAAAAAAAAAATTCTAAACGCACCCACACTATTCTGCATGTGGTGACCTTTACTTATCACCATGAAAATCGTTTGATCCAAACAGGACCAAATAATTCTGCTTTGAAAAAGTAGTGTGTGTCCGTGCATGCGCATGACAGAAAACATTCAAGAAAATAAATAAATTAAATGACCTCATGGTGTGTTTATATATATATATATATATTATATTATATATATATATATATATATATATATATATATATATATATATATATATATATATATATATAAACAGATGTCCACTGTGAAAAGAAGTAATGAGGCATAGTGGACACGAAGTCTTTGTGGATGGTTTTCGATTTAGAACTCGTCGTGCCGAGTGAGGGCCTCTCCAAAGTCGGTGGCTTGGCTGCCCACAAACAGGTCGTACTTGTCCACAATTTCAGCCTTTGTCAGGCGGCCATCCTAGTGAAAGGAAAGTTCAAATAAAATTACCACACATACTTTTTTTTTTTTTTGCAGCTTATGTAGTTCAAGACGCGCTGCCGGTGACGTGAACTGCTTCTCATAACATTGGCTGCAAAGTTATATAAGCCACAGGGAGTGTGACCAAATTAGCCACTGTTCCAACTGTCTGGTGACCTTTTCAAAAATGTGTCTAGGAGCTTTAATTACAGCATAAAACACAGGCATTTTTCGGGGGCCTTGAATATTGTGAGGGTGCTGCGTTTCGTTCCGATTATATTGTGATGTTAAAATGTTGAACATTAAAAATGTTAATTCGAAACATTAAGGAGCATTTTTATACATTTCCTTTGACAAATAGGGACCGCCCCCAAGAGTAAACAGTTATTTTCACAACCTCGCCACAATGAAAATGTTTATTTCCATTACCTCTGTAGAAGTTGAGACTAGTCAATACTGGGAAAATACATTATTTAAACAGAGGTCAATTGTATTTAACTGTTTTGACACATTTATTTCGCCGTGTTTTTCATTTAACTTGCAAAATTTTTCATTTAGCTTTTGTGTTCAATTTTAATTCAATCACTTCAGTATTTTTTTCCCCTTATATTAAAAACTCAAAGGTAAATTTCAAACTGTGAAGAATATTATAGTGGCTAGATTTTGTGGAAAGAAATCTGAGATGTTATTTGAAGGCCATATTAGCCAGTCCTACTGCAGAGAGGAAATAAGCGACGGCTTACTTTATCTGCGTCAGACTCGTGGACCAGGTGCTTGGCCTCGGCCTCAGCGTGGTCGTAGTCATCTGGCAAGATCCAGTCTCGTGTTTCCTCCTTGTCCATTTTGCCGTCCTTGTTTTTGTCCCGGAACTCGGTGAACTGTTCCCTCTCCGTCTTCACCCACTCGGGTTCCGCAGCGCCCGCCTCATGGTACATGTCACCTGGGAAGGTCAACAACATCTTGGTTAGGTTCTCCTTGTATTGTCTTGCTTCCCTGGACCGCCATTTGTCTGTCCCGGACAAGCTAATGGACAAAGGCTAATTTATTCAAAAGTGTTCTCTCGCAACATCCGTCATCCATTGCAGTAACCACTGTAGCTGAAACGGTTAAGTAAATCCCATGGATTTACCCAGAGTGATGTCTATCTTCTTTCAGGCCCAAACATGACTTACCAATGTACTCTTCCAGGTCAATTAGACCATCTCCATTCTTGTCAATGTCTTCCATAGTTTCCTACAGGGAAGAAAAGAGGGCAGGGCAAGATAAATAAATAGCTGTTACAGTGGTGTTACCCGCTGGGCTGATTTTATCACTTACAATCACCACAATGTCTTTCATGTGCTCAAACTCCTCGGGGTGAATGAAGGCAGTGAACTCTTCTTTGTTAGCCTCGTAGTCACCATTCTTATCAGCCAACTTGAACCTCCTTTCATCACGCGCCATCATCTGTCTGTAGCTGAAGCCATCATCGGGTTCGGGGTAATCTGTGGTTAAAGGTGTGTGACTGAGTTTGGGCGGTGTTGCGGCTGACTGTTAAACCTGAGGCTGAAGGTTCTTACCGAGAATGTACCCATACGTGGCATTCTTGTACTCCTCCCATGACACCATACCATCCTGATTGAGGTCATGCGTCCTCCACTGGCGATCCACGTCCTCGTAGATCCACCTCTTCTGCGCATGTTTGATCCACTTCTTCATCTCTTCTATTGTCACAAAACCATCCTTGTCTTCATCGATGCGCTCCACAAGGATGCTGCGGACAACGTCAAAGCAAATTGGTGAAAAGCAGACCTACGCCGAGGAGAAAATATTGGCAAGTCACAATATTTGGTCATCCGACACAAGCAGGCACGGTTTGTTAACGCCATGCTTGCTGCTTTTCATTTGATTGCAAAACACTCTTAAGTTTAAGAATACACCAAAATATAAGATGGATAACGTTTTTAGAACTTGGTTAAAAAATTTTTTTTTAAAAAAATCGACAAAGTCAACAAAGACTAAAAATTGCAACTGTACTTCAATGATAACTATCTTATGCTGCAATGTAAGTGTTTGTGTGCGTTAACTGCATCAATGAGTGCGTTGTTTGTTCTAAACCATTTTGTCCAATGCATGCGGTGTGCGGCTTGATGCTGGTGTGTCAGTCAAGGAACACACAGGTTGCTGCAGAACTAGAATATGGGCGGTAATCATGAGGAAACGGTAATCATGAGGAAAGTGTGGACATAATTAAAGCCAATAATTGTTCCTATTCAGATAAATGGGCTGGCGGAGGCGTGGACCGCTTGTACAGTTTTACCACGAGCCTCGCTGTATTATCCACGGGTACATTTTTGATTATTCATATGGTTAAGTATTGTGTGTGTGCTTCATTCGTTCCCTCCCTCTCCAAAATGATTGTCCTAGGTTGGTTTAACCTTTCCATCAATGCCAAACTTGAAAAGTGGTAGGTATGTGGTTGGATGGCCTGAAGCCGTGCAGGCAACACAAACATGGCAAGCCCATGTAAATGATATTATCTTGGGTGGTCATACCTTGATGACGCACTTAATTACTGCATAATTAGTGAGTACAATTTGTTCTGACTTGCAACCAAGTTCAGTTACATTGACACATTGTGAGACTAATAAAGGTTTTCTTATCTTATCTTACTATCGGGATGGAAATCATCTGTTCGCAGCCACTTTCTTGGTGTCTTTGATGGTAATGATATGATACAATTTGGCACCAGTCTTCCACACATTTCTCAGCAACTCAACCAAATGGAATTTCCATCTTTGCTTTTCTAAGCCACTGTGAAAAATGGCCCCACATTATGAGAGAAACCTTACCCGAGTCGCTCCTTGCTCTCCTCAGGAGTGAGCTGGTCGAAGGTCTTGGCCTCCTCCTGGCCCAGGAAGGCTTCGTGATCATAGTCAAAGTTCGCGGTGTCGTCGTGCTCCCTGTTGCTGAGAGGGTCATCGTGGTGCACGCGATCTTTCTTCTCCATGGGCTTGCTGGTGGCGTACACCACGCAGAGGGCAAAGCACATTAAAAACGGCCGCAGCTCCATCCAGTCAAAGTAGATGCACCTGGAGAGGGTGAAATGGTGTATTATGTTCCATTGTGAGCATGGGAAGGAAAAGACAAGTGGCAAGGGTGTGTCCTGATGACACTGTGAAACACTTCCACTCTAATTGGAGATATTTAACATCTTGAATTCATAGCATTGAAAAATAGTTTTGTTTTTTTGCAGGAGTAGATGTGTTTGATGGCCATTTTAAAGCTTGTTTGGAGCCTCAGGTATAGTGACTTGAGATAAGACATGGCTTCATCACTTTGAGCCTGACTCCAAAAGTGGATTCACAAAGGAAAAGAAATTCAATCACAGCTTGCTGCTTCGATTGGGCATCCCACAACGACACTTTGAGCTATTTCATTCTGTGCCAAATCACTGCACGTTTCACCAAGCGGTTTTTGATGAAGTCATTAATTCAACTTACTGTACTTGTTGATAGTGATGGCACAACAGTAAATATCAGATTTTAGGTCAATCGGAGCAGGGGTTTGGGAGCTACCCTATGCTGAATGTTGACATTCTGCAAAAAGGGGTATGGCCACCTTACTTTCAACCCTTATATTTAAGGAACTACTGGGTCATCACCATCAACAAACACAGCAAATGTCATCAAAAATATGCTTGGTTCAGAATTTCAGATTTGTTTTCGAGTTGCCAATGCAGAAGACTGGCACTATCAAGTTACAAATAAGGGCAGCATAGCTATTTGTTTTTTTTTTATATAGATTACGTCCGGCGGGATGACGCTTTGATAACAATAATAACACATCAGAACAGTTGGCAAATCCTGAAAAACACATACTGGTGAATAAGTGAACACGATTCCGTTCAGGAAAGAGTGAGAGTTATGTTCAAAACTGACTTAGTGCTTCAATCCACCGGCTAGCTTAGCGCAACAATTTTTCTTCACAAATCTTACAGCGTCTAATCTAATTTAATTTCAAGATTGTATATCAGTCATACAAACACTACAAGCGACGTTTGATTTCAACATTTGTGTTTAAAGCCCGAATTTACTCCAAGCACACTTACCGATGTCTTCAGACTACTTCGTCGATGTGGCTGTCGACTCAACTCCAGGAAACACACCCGTCCACTTCCGCTGGTCGAGCGCCGACTGGCCAATGGCATTGCGAGGACGCAGGTGGCATGTCGCTCGCTCATTGGTCCATATCCTGTGAGCATTGGTGATTGGATTGGCCGAAAACCGCCACGTCCTCAAAGGCAACGTTATCCTCTCATTCAAAATGATTTCCAACTACTGTACCTACAAGTGGAACGTGAAAAATGCTCATTAAATGACGTTTAAGAGTTTGGAGAACTCATGATTGTAATGGTTGGGTGTGAAATGTAAAATAATTATTTCCTTTTTTTGAAGAATAGAACCACTTCAGCTATTTTCGTATTTTCTGTGGAAATCCTTGTGCTTAATGACAAATTACAAATAGATGTAAAAGGTTCAATTATCAACAAATATATTTCAGATTTCTTCTTGATGTCAACATTTAACTGTGACAGTGGACATGTTAAGCTTGAAAACATCCAACCAGACTCAATTCATTCATTTTCCAAACCGCTTTATCCTCAATAGGGTCGCGGGAGGTGCTGGAGCCTATCCCAACTGTCTTCGGGCAGTAGGCGGGGGACACCCTGAACCGGTTGCCAGCCAATCGCAGGGCACAGAAACAAACAACCATTCGCACTCACACTCACACCTAGGGACAATTTGGAGTGTCCAATCAGCCTGCCATGCATGTTTTTGTAATGTGGGAGGAAACCGGAGGACCCGGAGAAAACCCACACAAGCACAGGGAGAACATGCAAACTCCACACAGGAAGGCCCGAGCTGAAATTGAACCCGGTACCTCTGCACTGTGAAGCCGACGTGCTAACCACTCGACTACCGGGCCGCCCTCCAACCAGACTCATATGATGGAAATTCTCAAACATTGTGTAAATATTTTGCAGGGATCCACCATTTTAGCCTCCAGCGAAAAAGGAAAATGCTAGTAGTAATGTCCTCGAACACATCAAAATAGTTCTTTAAGGGGCTGTTGCCCCAAATAGACAAGGACAGATGAAAAGTGTTCAGTATGATAATGAAAATCTATTATCAAAATGAATGGTTTATTAAATAACTTCAAATAAAGATTCAGTTTCATTTAACATCTTAATACATGCTGTAGGTGGCAGAGCAGTATGCAGGACATGGCAAATTTAAGTACATCCAATGGAAAAAAAAAATGTATAAAATGAAGGAAACGCATTGAAAGAGACTGGTGTACTGGTAGGTGTGCAAATGTTTGGCTACTTCTAATCAGTTATCATTATTCCGTTACATTTTCAAGATAACTGAGTGAGTCTGTTGAGAACACCAAAGGCACACTATGCCTTGTACCAACTTCTTATTCAACCATAGTACCTCAACTGTCAACTTAGTAGGAAAACCAAACAAACATAAAGACACAAAAAATCTGGCACAGTGTGCAGGACGTGTACAATGGTAGTCTTGACTTCAGTCTACTCCTTTTGGTCTTTGTTTGATCCATCAGTAAGCGTTTGTAATGACTATTGAGTTCTGGAATATTACATGACCAAATACACTAAATTAAACTCTCTGTCAGATTCACACGAGACTGACTCTATTTTAAACATTAATTTCTTAAGTTCAAGAACAGAGGTCTTTTCTTCACTTGGATGATTGATAGCTTCTTCATCTCATCCCGCTGCCAGGTCTTCATCCTCCTTTTTTGTTTCTTCACTCGACTGACAGACTGTGTCGCCCTGCTTATCGCCTTCGCCAGCTGGCACAAAGGACCCACCACCCCACCCCCCAAAAAAAGTTAGTACAATGTAGGAGATATATTATTTGTAGTAATCATATCAATTCAGTGAAAAAAATGATAATTCCTTGATACACACCTGGTGATCTCTCACCACACAAAAGTGACGTGCCACAATGGTTGAGTCACTGGTTTAGAGTACACACGTGTGATTTTGAAACCAGACAGGAGAGCTAACTCTTACCTGCATCGCTTTCATTTTCTTTTTTCTCGCTGAGGAAGACCCGTTGCATCATGAGTTTCTTCACTGTGTGACACTTGTATTTGAGCTCAGATACACTGCCTTCTTTTCCTATAGACACACACAAACACAAAGCTCCAGCATGACTGTGACAAAAGCAGCGCCAGTAACCCTTTCGAGAAGACATGGTGCGTGGAGACGTTACCTTTGCCTGGTCCCTCCTCAAAAAGAACGCATGTTCCAAGGGCATCTTGAAAGGGAAAGTTATCAGTAGTATCATTAAATAAAAGAGCAATTACATTATGATTTCTTATTATATATGCTTTGCAATGTGCATTTTACATTCGCAATAACCTGTAGAAGGGACAGTTTTATTTCAAAGAACATTATCATGCCTTTGAGTGTAATAACTGCTTTCAGTAGTGACCCTGACCTTAGTGAAGAGCAAAGTAACACCTGCATTTATCTGACTACAAGATGACTCCCATTTTTCTGATTACAATCTGGCACTGTCTAGTAAGGTGTGAAGATCTACAAAAAGACTAATTAGTGTATTTGAGTGTTTGTTTTTTTTACACATCTTGATCCATTTGGTTGCATATGTTACCTGTCCTCTTTGCCAAATAACACAAGGCACGTTTTTTTTTCTCTTCAAAAGACTTGTTTCCAGTATTCTCCGTGTCTCTCTGACTCATTTGTTTCCCACATTAGTGAAGAGTCTTACCTTCATATTCTCCTGCAAACACATACTGCCCCACTTGCATCATTGGCTGCTCACTGTCAATATCCTTTCAGACAAATGCAAATAAGATTCTGCTTTTAACAATACTAGTGATGGACAACAGCTTTTTTGTTTGTTTGTTTGTTTGTTTGTTTTAATGTCGTCGTAAAACACTACAACAGTCAAAACTTACCAGTATTTTGCAGGTCCCCCAAGACTTGAACATAGCATCATTATTTATGATTCCAGAGAGTTCGACAACAACGAGCTGCTCCTGGACACACATACATACATAAATACATACATATCATCATCTATCAAAAAGGACTAATCTACGGTGCTGTGAAAAAGTATTTGCCCCCTTCCTCATTAAGGTGTTTATGTGTATTTGTTTTAATATGTCAAATAAGCGCAAAAAAAAACAGCCGCATGTTAACTGAACATGCACTTCGCGGACAAAACTCATGCACGTGTCGTAAAACCCCTTCAAAATCTAATATGCTGACCACAAAGCACTCATGTTTGGATAGTCCAAAAGCATTTATATATATTGATAATAGCACCTACCTCGTCTTCCCATTCGTCATCCATGTTTAAGATCCCGTTACCCACGTGAAGGTCAATGTTTTCTTCCCCCCCGTCTGGATCAAAACATTGGCTCGATTACTTCCGCGAATGTTATGGTGGCTGAAAAGGTTAGCATCATTATGTAATTGAGTCTCTTGACCACTCGATGTCGCTACGGTCCTTTTTACATTTTTTTTCCCTGTTCACAAAACAGTAAAATGACATGCCTTGCACAAATATACGTGTGTGTGTGTGTGTGTGTGCGCGTGTGTGTGTGTGTGTGTGTGTGTGTGTGTGTGTGTGTGTGTGTGTGTGTGTGTGTGTGTGTGTGTGCGTGTGTGCGTGTGTGCGTGTGTGTGCGTGTTGCGTTTTGCAATTTGGGGCCATCGAATATATTGCTATATTGCTATTGTTATTAATTAATATCTCTTTCAGTATTGGGGGAAATGAGCATTATTATTTTTGCAAAGGCATCATTTAACAATATAATGCAAAAAAAGGGCTAAGTTCACATTGCTGTTTTTATACTTAACCGTGACATGTAAGACTCGAATACAAACACACATTCAAAATATTTACTGTAAAAGAAAATAACTGTAATTTGACCAATGATCAATTCATGATGCCGTGGGCAACTGTTTTGTGCTCCTAAAGTGATTGACATATGAGCCTGTTGTGTAGCACAAATGCAGCTGTTGTGTGTGCATATATGTGTGTGAGTGTGACAGTGTGTGCATGGACCTTTCTGGATGTGCTGTGCTCAAAAAACTTCTGGTAAGTCAAACTTTCTATAAACTATAGCTATAGCTTGCTTTGTTTAATCAAAATTGATATACAAGATATATATCATTCTTGCTTTTGGAGTTATGAAATTAAACGCTGGTAGGTGAGTGAGGAAAAGCCTATAAATAGAAAAAGTCTGGAAATCCCTTGTGCTTCTTGCCATCTATGACAACAGAAACAGTGGACAATGTTTTAGGTACACGTGCATAATTCACAAAAAGCCAAAACAATCGCGGTCTCAAAAATTCTACTTTGATAAATGAGAGGTTTTGATTTATATTTGATTTGATTTGTTAGTGCTTGTAGTTATGACTGCAGCACACACTGAGAGCTCTGTGAAATCAGTATTACCTTTCTTAAAGGTAGATTGTCCGTGATAGCTCAAGTGAAATTGACTCTTTATACTGTAATGAAGAAAGAACCAGGCTAGTCATCAAGGTATGTGTCTTTGGGGACAATTTGTGATTACAGGCATTGATAGTTATATCAGAGTATGGAATATTCCTTAATTACAAACCAACAGTCAGTGTCATAAAGGGAGAGGCAGGACCCTCACAAACACACGCAAGGGACAGCTGCAGCACAAACACGGAAACAGGAATTGTATTGGAACAGAATGGCTACTTGTAAATAAATTGCTGGGACGGAGGGCGAGAGAGATTTCTGACGGGTCTATATCCCCTCCTTGCTCCTTGCATGCCCGCAGCCTAACTGATTATGTCATTGGTAGAGTAATTCATACTTGGTGCAATGGCAGACACTGGACACTCAGCTATTTGTGTACAAGCCATTAAAAAGTAAAAAATTCTCACGTTACGTCCCCATCAAAGCCCAACATTATCTGTTTACTTTTTCCTCAACACCCTGTCTTGCATGTACCCACTTGGTTACCTTGCAAAGCTGTTTTTTTTTCTTCTTGATCCAAATAGAAAAGTGGCCCTCCTGTCTACCTCTGATCTAGGAAGCAGAGCAGGATGACTCTTCAGTGGACGGCAGTGGCCTTCTTTCTCTATGCAGAGATAGCCATCAATCTCATCTTGTGTGTCTCGTTCATATCAGCACAGAGGTGGAGTATATACAGTAGCACAAAAGTGAATATTTGGAATAAACATGAATTGTAGTACAGTTATTCCCAACCCATATCGGTGTGCTCTAAGCGATCAACAGGTGGGCAAAAGGAAATTATACATATTCACCTAATTGGTCCAAAAATGTATTCATTTCCTACAAATAATGTCCCACAGCCTTGTAGCAATTGATGACAACCAAGTCAAATGACAACTGAATATTCTTCCTCAGGGGCACTTTAAATGGTGATCTGCGTGTGCTGACTCCTGTTTACCCTGAGTTTGAATGTAATTGGTTAATTTTAAACCCAGTTATAGGTCACACTATAAAGATTGGACCTGTTGCAGTCGATATAAAATTGATGT
The DNA here is from genome assembly GCA_901007745.1 of Hippocampus kuda. Lineage (NCBI taxonomy): Eukaryota > Metazoa > Chordata > Actinopteri > Syngnathiformes > Syngnathidae > Hippocampus > Hippocampus kuda. The sequence goes on from CAAKHF010012071.1 coordinate 28,775, forward strand.
CCTGTTTTTGCAGATGGCGCTTGGTTTTCAGTTGGAAAATATGGACGTGGTTATCCCCTTACTGGAACAAATGTTTCTTCACCATGATCATGGTTCTTATTGTTCTTTTCCTCGGTGAGCCACTGTTACTGCAAACTGGTCCAAGCTACCAATGTATTGCTTTTGACCGTAGTATTGATTGAGACTCGATCAAGGAAAGTAACCAAGTGCACTGTTCTTTGTTACTCCACCAGTAGATTTTTCTGGTATCTGTACTTGAGTAATGTTCTGATGACTTTTTACTCAAACACCTTGCATTTGAAAACACAGTGGGCAATGTTACTTTCCCCTCATTACTTTGTCAAAATACTCTTTTAACTTTTTTCAACCCATTTTGGAGGACAGAGAGGGCTAAAATCACAGAGAGTTGAGACACGCACACACACACACACACACACACACACACACACACACACACACACACACACACACACACACACACACACACGCTTATGTACCGGTAAGATGTTTTTTTCCCCCACTTTATCATTGACTAATTATGCTGTTTATTTATTTCTTTTATGTGTCACTTCACATTATTAGATCAACAATATGGGAACACGTAATTTTGATAGCGTGTCACGGATTTTTTTTTTCAGCACAAGCACTTTGCTAATGTAATTGTGTTCAGACATCAAAACTGGTCCATTTGAAACTGTTCTTGTGACTTCAACTTCAGTTTTACTACAGTGTGTGAGTAGAATACTTTTGCCACCTCTGCCACCCTCAGATGCAGCTCGTGAGGTGCACAAGTACTCAAGCCCTGAATCCATACAAGAGGTGAATGTGAACTCCAATCTCTTCGACCACCTTCACATGAGGCTCTTCAGAGCTCAGAGGAACCTCTACATCTCGGGCTTCTCACTCTTCCTGTGGCTGTTAGTATTATATATCATTCCCAATGCAAAGGTGATATAATTTTGCAAAGCAGCTTAACCGTGCGCTCATCTTCTGATAGCAGCTGAAGAAGATTTACATGCAGAAAAATGTGTCTGCAGAAGTGGCTTCTGAGCAGTTCATTCACTAGCCATAATACAACAATCTAGTGGGATTAACCTACCCCCCCCCCCCAAATCTCTTCATTTGCAATTTCTGTGTATTTCATGTTCCAGTGTCATGCGGCGGTTTACCATCTTGCTCAACCAGGTGGCTGTCGCGGCAGAGAATAACGCAGCTCTTCAAGCGCAGATGGAGAACGCTGCCAAAGCCGCCAACCAACATCAAGAGGACAACCGTGTACTCAAACAAGTCAGAAGAAATCATAGCTTCATGACAGCATTTTATATTGTAAAGTGTGACTTTGGTAAATGTAACCATTGATCCTTAGACTCTCTTAGGTGAGGAAAAAGTCATTTCAGAAAAGAATCATGAGCTGAAACTTGAAGTCGAGAGCCTGTCCAATCAGCTGAAGATGGCACAAGAGGGTGAGCATTCATGCTAGCTAGAGACACATTCAGAACAACTTGTTTCCACAGCTTTGATAGTGAAGTGAATGGAGTGGCACAAAATGTTTACCATGGAGTATTGCCAAAAATGAAATGTTACAGGTTTGATGTTGTATATGTTAGAACATACAATTAATTAAAACATAAGGGAAGCAATCAACTTACCTGATGGAAACGGTCATGTTAGTGTTTGTAGAGGCAGCCATATGCAGCGGTCCAAACCTCAAACGACACATTGAAATCGAGAGTTTTCCAATTCATCCATCCATTATCCAAACCGCTTATCCCCACGAGGGTTGCAGGCATGCTGGAGTCTATCCAAGCTGTTTCAGGCAGTAGGCGGGGTAGAAATGGAAAAACAAAATGCTGAATAAAAGCTGAAATGCCACAGTGGAGGGTGGAACACCCCAAAGTAACTCATTTGAAGTCCTGCTTGTGTGTGCAGCCGTTCACAAATCCCATGCTGAAGTGGAGACCATGAAAAGTCAGACCAAAGGTCTGGCCAAGGAGTACGATCGACTGCTGAGCGAGCATCATCAGCTCCAGGTAAATTAACATGGACACATTCATGAAGATTATGCGTTCACTGATACTGATAATACTTGATCCACAGAATCTTCAGAGTGCTGCAGACAAAAAGATCCAATGAAATACATGGAAGGAACTGTCAATACTTCAAGGGGTCATATTTTGGAAAATGTATTTTCATTGTTTGTATATAAATAGTGGTAGCTTCAGATTGAGGTACCAGCTTGGTCATGGAATGAATTAAACTGAGAACTCAAGGTACCACAGTTGGTTTTGTTTACTGGAGTGCCTGACAACCCACCAAGTGTGAAATTAAACAACTAAGACAATTTTTTGTTACTTGTCTCATTCAAAAAAAAATCCTGAAGCTCCAGAGCGACTATCAAGTAATGGCCACAGTCCCAACATGGTTAACTTAGCCAGTGATGCTTTCACATCTGCGCCATTGATTTGTAGTCCTGGCACCAAAAGGGTGATGAAATACAACCATGTTCTTCGCATGGTTCCTTTCTTTCCAGGGGTAGGGTACTGACCACTGACCAATCGACCTACAGGTTATCTATCTATCTATCTATCTATCTATCTATCTATCTATCTATCTATCTATCTATCTATCTATCTATCTATCTATCTATCTATCTATCTATCTATCTATCTATCTATCTATCTATCTATCCATCCATCCATCCATCCATCCATCCATCCATCCATCTATCGATGATACTGAAAACAAATGTTGCCGCACTTGCAGGTGAACGCGCAAGGAGCGCAGCACTCTTGCGTGCCTGGTGCGCGCACGCACGCTTACGCTCGCGCACTCTTCTTGCGTCGAGAGCGCGCCGCGACGGTGACAGTCGCCATTTTATTTTGAAAATCAAACTGCACTTGAAGGCGACGCGATCCTCTTCCATTTCGCCCAAGTTTGTTTGGAGAGAACGAAGGAGGAATGAGCTACTGAATTACCCTCGTCGAAGCACGGTGAGATTTGGACTAAATGCCTCCTGACAGGTCCTTTCGTCGCGCGGGTTCAGGTTGATTTTAACGCGTACTGGAGCGATTTGAACTCAACAGGACGGCGGTTAGCCACCAGCCTCGGGGATGGACTATTTACTGGAAACCAGCTGTCATAAATGATCAAAACGATCAAATTGCTAAGGTTGACAGTTGCTCGTGTTTAATTTCCGTATGTGATGCACCTGTACCTTGTACAAACTCCACTTTGATATTTAGTGCAATTAGAGTCGAGGTAGCATACATTTGTTGGATACGAGATGCTTGCATCTCAAGTGATTGCAGTTCCGTAGACTAGACGGGTCTCGTTGGAGATGAGCTAACAAGGCTAATGCTATCGTATGCCAATCCATAGGGATTGTTTCTATAGTTGGCTGCCATTGTGTTAGTCAGGTTTTCTTCACCTAATTACGAATAAGATCCCAGATGGTACGGTTGTATATTAAAGAGTTATTTCATTAAAGGTTTGCAGCAAACAATGCTAACCCTGTTTTGGGCCTGGGATACTAGCACAGTTAGCTTCAGTATTAGCGTGAAGGACCGCTGGACTGTGCTTTACTCAACACTTTCCTATATCGACGACATTAATTGGCTTTATAAATGTCGGTGGCCGTTTTTGTCGCTGTGTTATACTACTAAATTAGTTAAACGAGCTCTTTAAGTTAAAGGTAATCGGCTAAAAGTCAGGTCACGTTATAATATGCTGTTAGCTTCGACGGCTAGATATGCTCTATACACGACACTAGGAAACAAACCCAACTTCTAGAAATCTCAATTAAATGTTGAATTGAGCAGTCAACCGTCTCGAATTTATATCGTATGCATGAAATTAGGACGCCAATTGGGCACTGAGATAATCAATTACAGCAGCATTTCGATTGCTTGTTTATGCCTCGCGGAGCATTTGCTCCCTCCATGCACTTGTCCTTTGTTTCATTGTGGTGTTTTTTTGTTTTTTGTTTGATTGTTTTTGTCCCTGTGCTGGATAGCGTCTCCACCTGTCTATTATGTGAACGTTCGTATGTTTTTTGTTTGCTGCGTACCTTTTAATTAAGGGAAAATAGAGGTGTGTTATCTGGAAGGAGCTGTCGATTCTGCCTCTTGTTTTAGCTCAACTGAGGCCTAGTGTGAACAATCTACAGCCTCGTTTTGGGGGTTTAGTTCACGTGCTGAATTAGATAGCCACCAAACTTTGTGTCGTAGATCTCCAGATTCATGTGCCCGACCTGTTAAATGTCACATTAATGTACGTTGAAATCTGCTAAATGGAACAATTTCAGCTGTCATGCCCAAAGGCCCCAAAAAGCCTGTCCTATTTTGGCATGACAAGGAGTTGGTAAATACACGCTATTGGTGGTTGTTTCGGACCAAGATCCGGTGAGAAAAGTAATATGTTTGCCAATAAGGCCTGCCTCTCCGGAAAAAAAAAAAAGTTTGTAATTGCCAATCATGATAATTTGAGCCCTAATCGTACCCATCCAAATATTGATCATTTCATACCCTTCTGTAAACATTACCCTTGGAAATAAATAGCTTACTGATAATTTGGTTTAGTGGAGAAAATGCACCATAACTAGGACACTTGTGTGACTGTCAGACTGTCACCGTTTGACCCATTTTAAATTCCTTTTACCCATATTATGGCATTTACTCAGGGATACATAGATCATCTAATTTTTAAATGTAGTGGTAATGACTGCGTTGCTTCAGTTGGTCACTGTACCTTATGTAAACCAACTACCCGTTAGCAACTGATAGCTGTTAATCTTAATCTTAATCCGGACCTTTCTCAGCATCATCTTGAATGTTACCACCCTGCTTTCTCTGGTGTCGCCCCCTCAAGGAGCGTTACCTGTCTTCCTCTACTAGAACCTTTCGTCACATGTCTGTTCACTGTCAAATCAACCAGCTAACAGCTGGAGGCCAAGGCTAGCTGCTGCTCCGCGAATGGCGCCTTGGGGGCGGGGGGATTCTGGGCATTTTATGGCATTACAGAAAGAGCATGAAAATACCTGATTGAATATGAATAGTTGTGTTTTGCAGCAAATTGGTTTTCTGTTATACAGAAAAATTACAAATCTGGAGTTTTTACTATGCACCTATTGACCAGTATGGAAGCAATGGAGAATTCATAAACATACTTGTTTTATATTGCATATGTTATAGCCTCATTACTAATTTTTAAATCTCTTCCTTGCAGATGCTGAACCTTATTTTAAACTGAAAGACTCTACTTAGGACCGGGAGCCACTGACAGAAAACCTCATTTGGACGTCACCATTTTTTTAACACCTTTTAGGGGGGGGGGGAGAAAAAGTAACCTATCACTGAAGTGACTAAAGGGGAATAATGGTGATTTTGCGCCGTGCTCGGCCGCCTGCTTCCGCCCCAACCAGCAATGAATCTTGACTCGCTCTCGCTGGCTTTGTCTCAAATCAGCTATCTGGTGGACAATTTGACAAAGAAAAACTACAGAGCCAGCCAGCAAGAAATACAGCATGTGAGTGTTTTTAAAATAAATATTTTGACATCAACAAGCATGTAGTCTGTGAAGGTGTAGCGTTAATAAATCGCTGGGCCTTTTTCCAGATTGTAAATCGTCACGGTCCTGAGGCAGACAGGCATCTACTTCGCTGTCTTTTCTCACATGTGGATTTTAGTGGCGATGGTAAAAGCAGCGGCAAGGATTTTCACCAGGTAATTTTTTAAAAATCAGAAACCATTGAATTTCCCCTATTTATGTCAGCCTGACACTAAATATTGCAAAGTAGAGTTATCGCCACTCTCAAAAGAATAAAAAAATGAGAGTACAAAATTAAAGTTATTATCTTGGAAATATCACATAGGGCACTTACTAGTCACTTTTTCAAGGTCGAAGTGGTAATATTGCAATAGTTAAATGAAACACTATTATTTTGGCACACCAAGATCACATTGATGGGAGTATGAGGAGTTTGAAATGTAAATGTTAACAAATGTGTGTGATGCTGTGGACAGCCTCCGACACACATCACTGTCTTCATGAAGTAGTCCGCAATTACTTTGGGATCCCTGTTGGTATGGTATGCTTCCATCCACAGTAGGAGTCCGCTAAATCCATCAATGCAGCCAATCATTTGCAATACAGTGTCTGAAAAGTGAATCCAGTTGCCACGAAGCAGTGCGCACCAACCTTTATTGAGCAAAGACACATTTTGCATCTGAAAAAATTCACAGCACACCAGTGAGCAAAAGGATTCATAAAAAAAATGGATATACAGATTGAACTTTTGTCATCTGATGGAAGAGTATTTGATTGTTATGACTTTTAGCATACATGGTTGGCATAGATTTCGCAACAATTTTTTTCCAAGAGACATCCGACTGACTGTTAAAATAGTCTTTTTAGGGCTAATGACATCACCCTTAATTCATTCTCCTTTCACACACTTTGTGCAGATTGTGGCTATGGACATAGAATATGTTGTGCAGACTACTTTTTACCATCTCATTGATTCTTTTGACACCTTTCCCTTCGTTGTCCTTCATATGCCTTTATTCTCTTTGCGGTCTCCTCCCCGGCATGTTGTATTTCCAACTTGGCCAAGACACAGTTTCTGATCCAGGAGTGTGTGTCGCTGATATCAAAGCCCAACTTTATCTCGACTCTGTGCTACGCCATCGACAATCCCCTGCACTACCAAAAGGTACGGAGCAGCACCAAAAGGTTTTTGACGCAACATCACCTGAAATGTCATTAATATACATAAAGCAATGCAAAGTATTTGTATAGTTTGTATACAGCAATTTTTCTTGTGATATTCAGTAGTAAATGAGAAATTGACATGAGTTTTATTTCAGAGTTTGAAACCATCTGCCCACTTATTCACTCAACTCAGTAAAGTTCTTAAGCTCAGCAAGGTTCAAGAGGTAAGCCACTCAATCCTACTGCTGCAGTTAGTGGGCCAAAATAATAAGTCAAAAAATGTATTCTGAAATGGGCGAATGTGCTTTTTGAAAGTTCCTTGCAATCATTTACATTCTAGGTGATATTTGGCCTTGCACTGCTCAACTCCTGCAACACTGACCTCCGGGGATTTGGTAAGCAGTTCTCGATAGAGCTTGATTTAAAAGTGCTTTTTTAAAAAAAAATCATATATTTGTGTCCTGACTTTTTTTCTTAAACTTCCACAGCTGCACAGTTCATAAAGCAGAAGCTTCCCGACCTCTTGCGGTCATACATTGACGCAGATCTCGGCGGAAATCAAGAAGGTGGCTTCCAGGACATCGCTATAGAGGTCTTGCACCTGCTGCTCTCCCATTTGTTGTTTGGCCAGAAGGGAGCCAGTGGGGTCGGACAGGAGCAGATTGACGCCTTCTTGAAGACACTTTGCCGAGGTAAGTTGAATCCTGCGAGCTGGGACAGGTCCTCAAAGTTCAGATGTCAACCATTAAACATATGTCACTTGAAATTCATATAATTTTTATTTAAATGGTCAGTGATGGGCCTTGCATTTGGTACCTGGGCCTTCAGTGGGGATTTATCCGGCAGTCCACCTCTTGATACACCATTTTGTCATTGCATTGATAGAACCCATCAGTACAAGTCAGTTTTGCAGCACGTATCTGGCACACACATCATTTGGAGTAGTTCAGTATCAGTTTATATAATACAATGACAGAAACATATATTTTAAGGACATCTTTCAAGAGATACTGTTTATTGCATGTATTAATGTGCCGATTGCGACTGAATAGGGGTGTAACAAAAGAGTTGAATCTGAAAAATACAGCTTTGATTTAAAAGATGGGTGCATCAAATCATCGTTTCACTCCACTCCATAAATTGAGTAACTTATCGAATCGTCTTTTTGTGAGAGCTATAACTTGGAAAGAAATGCCACATCTACATTAACCAATTGACAAATTCATTCATATTGTAAAATGCCGAGAAAAACCTTCCTGCATCATACACTCTGACTGACTTGTAACATGTCAAATTCTAATTCCATTGAATTGAGCCGAATCGTTCCACTTTAAAATCAACCATTTTTGAATCGTATCTCACTCCATGCATTGAGATGTGTAGTGAATCGTCTTTAAAAAAAACCCTACCACTAAGTATTTTACTAGCTAAATTTTGGCTTGCTTTGATCAGGAAATACACGCATTGAAAGTTTTAGACATCATTGAGAGTCAGCGCTGTGGGTTCATGTCGTAAAATTTGAAATCTGATAGTTTAGAGAGCGTTCCTCTGTTAATGTCTATTGCACTACTTCTTCTGAAGGCCTTGGACATATGAGATTGGGAGTGATGTGGTAGTATATTGATGCTGAAATCTGACTATCTAGTAAAATGTGCATCCAAGAAAAATAATGCAAAGTGAAGATAATAGACTTCCGGGAATACTTTTAAAATGTTATGAAACAAGTTTAAGGCTGTTGTGCTTCTGATAGTGTTTAGGCTAACAGAGAAGGCCCGTCACTGGGGATGGTAATATTGACTGTCATCTTTGTTTATGTTTCAGATTTCCCGCAGGAGCGCTGCCCTGTGGTGCTCGCACCACTGTTGTACCCTGAAAAACGGGACATTCTCATGGATAGGATCCTGCCTGACTCCGGGGAGTTAGCCAAGACCATAATGGAGAGTTCTCTTGCAGAATTCATGCAGGAAGTAGGCTATGGCTTCTGTGCCAGGTATTTTTGCTCTCGGCTTGAGTTGGTACCAAGGTTGTGTGCTCGCTCCCCTTTGTTGTCAGTACTGATCCGTTTGTCCTTTCTACTCAGTCTGGACGAGTGCAGAAACATAATCCTCCAGTATGGGGTGAGAGAGGTGACAGCCAGCCAGGTAGCCAGGGTACTGGGCATGATGGCTCGTACCCACTCTGGCCTAACTGATGGTATCCCCCTACAGGTGAGTCAGTTGGTTCATTCATTTTGCCTCCACAATATTTCTATCCGTTCAAGCGTGATTTCGATCCTCGTTTAGTCTATCTCTGCACCTGGAAGTGGCATCTGGAGTGATGGGAAGGATAAGAATGACAGCTCACAAGCACACACGTGGAATGTTGAGGTGCTCATCGACGTGGTTAAGGAAGTGGTAAGTCAACACTCTTAGATACCATGCTTCGAATAAAGGTACATAACATTAAATTAGCGGTTTTATTTTGATTAATAACTGCGTCAGTCATCGAATTTAAAATAGCTAATAAATGGAATAGCAATCAAACATGAAACGGTACAATATCCTTTAATAAGGTTGGGTGATAGTTCAATATAATCTATCCTGATAGACACAGGATCGATATCAATAGAAAATCCCATCGATAAAATGTTCGATAGAAGGAAAAAAAAAATCAAACCCCGACTGCAGCATTTTGGCGTAGGCAGCTTGCAGCCAACTCCAAACACTAAGAAGCAGCAGTTAAACCAACACAGAAGAAGCTGCTTATACCAACGATGGAAGAAGAATGCGCACACGTGCGGCATACACAAGCCGAACGAAAGCGTGGCATAACTTCATTCAAATAATTGAGCAGTCGACTCTTGCAACAAGATGATATTGTGCATACTAACCCGATTAAACACCTGTGGATGGAGACGTGGTGTGCGAGTTAAAGCAGTTCCCAGTATTTGACGTGCTCTAGGGCCAGTGTTAGCTACATCCGACCCATGACATCGCACTCATATAAAAATCAGACAAGTCAAATATGAAGACTATTTATTGCAATAATGAGTGGTTGTTGTTTTTCTGACTGTTATTAATGTTTCACCTCCAGCCAATACTCACTTTGATCATGTCAATCCTGTAGAATCCAAACCTGAACTTCAAAGAGGTGACATACGAACTGGATCATGCAGGATTCCTAATCCGGGACAGTAAGGGCCTGCATATAGTGGTGTATGGCATTCAGCGGGGTTTGGGCATGGAGGTCTTTCCTGTTGATCTCATATATCGGCCATGGAAACACGCAGAAGGACAGGTAACATTACAGCAAGGTTAACTTGTGTAGTTTTACATGTCAGGTTTACCACAATATGGTTAATTTGTTGCAGACGTAATTGATCTATCACATTAAATCTGTAAAATGTTCGACTACCATTCTCTAAACACCTATGTTGTTCTTTTCCAGTTATCGTTCATTCAGCACTCTCTTATGAGCCCTGAAGTGTTCTGCTTCGCTGAGTACCCTTGCCACACAGTAGCAATCGACATCCTAAAAGCACCACCAGAGGATGACAACAGGGAAATTGCAACATGGTATGGAATTGGTCCATTTTGAGACATGTGTCCTAATATCATGGAATGCACAAGCCACAAATTTAGTGCATACCACACATGTGCCTGAAACTTCTGAACTCTAGGAAAAGTCTGGATTTGGTGGAAAGCCTGTTGAGGCTATCAGAGGTTGGCCAGTACGAGCAGGTGAAGCAACTCTTCAGCTTCCCCATCAAGCACTGCCCGGATATGCTTGTTATGGCATTGCTGCAGATCTCCACCTCTTGGCATACACTGCGCCACGAGCTCATCTCTACCCTGATGCCAATCTTTCTGGGCAACCACCCTAACTCTGCTATCATCCTGCACTATGCCTGGCATGGACAGGTTGGTCATAAAACGTATCTTGGTCAATTATTGTTATTGATACCTGATGTCCACAAATCAAGATGTACAGTTATACTTCTCTTCCCTTATCCTTTTGGCTCATCTGGAATACAGTGAACCTCTATTTATCGCTGGTTGATAGGTTTAAGATCCGCATGCAGTAGGTGAAAATCCACGCTGTTGACACCATAAAAAAATCGTTTTGCACTTCCCATACATATAAAACACACTTAAACTTTGCACCCTTATTCAGTGATTGAACATTATTTCAGGATGGCGATGTGTTGTTGGCGTCGGTAGCAACGGTTTGTGATGCTGATATAAATACAAACGGCCCAAATACAGTTTGGATGATGAGTAAAGTCGGCCTGTCCGCGATGAAACACTGCCGGGAACAACTCAAAATAGAACCATACTAAAGTCCGTATTTTTTGGTAAGCTAATGTTTATTTTGAAATTGGCCTTATCACCACATTGGCGGTGTGTTCCTGCCATGAATAGCATGACCAATTGTTGCTGCGGCTAGCTTGACTTCTTCTCCCTCACAGCGTTCACGGAAATAAGAGGGTATTCGAGGCAGAACAAAATGCTGCACTTTTATTTATTGTAAACATTGTACTAAATCTGATTGCTTTTTTTTTTTTTTTTCTCCAGGGACAGTCTCCTTCCATCCGTCAGTTAATTATGCATTCAATGGCTGAGTGGTATATGAGAGGTGAGCAGTATGACCAAGCCAAGTTGTCTCGCATCCTGGATGTGGCCCAAGACTTGAAGGTTTGTCAAAACACACCAAAAGCATTGAAACAGAATATGGCATAATATTGTTTGTTTTTTATTATAATACTATAAATATGTAAACGCTTCCTTTTATTTAATGGAAGGCTAATGGACAGTTATGTTTGTGATTGTTTTGTAATGCCAAACCCACATGCCAGTATGATTTTGTTTGTTCTGCAGTCTCTCTCGATGCTGCTGAATGGTACTCCGTTTGCCTTTGTTATTGACCTTGCTGCACTTGCCTCTCGCCGTGAATACCTCAAACTTGATAAATGGCTGACTGACAAAATTAGAGAGCACGGGGTATGTCTCTATGTAAATGTCTCAAGCACACCAGTTGGAATCTATATGGAAGTATTTTTTATTTTTTATTTTTCCTTGAATCAGGAACCTTTTATCCAAGCTTGCGTCACATTCCTTAAGAGGCGATGCCCATCCATTATGGGGGGTTTGGCCCCAGACAAGGACCAGCCTAAAAGTTCTCAGTTGCCTCCAGAGACCTTAGCCACCATGCTGGCCTGTCTTCAGTCATGTGCTGGGTGAGGGCCTCCTGTAGTTCAGTGTTTGGGCTTGCACTTTGCTTAAAAAGGTTCTTTTTAGTGCAACATTTCCAACTGAAATTGTTGTTACTTATCCCTCAGGAGTGTTTCGCAAGAACTGTCGGAGACAATCCTGACCATGGTTGCCAACTGCAGCAACGTGATGAACAAAGCCCGGCAGCCACCACCTGGAGTCATGCCTAAAGGTCGGGCCCCGAGCACCAGCAGCCAGGATGCCATTTCCCCTGTTCAGGTATCTTAACTTTGACACATACGGTACATCTGTGGCACAACCATCACACTGTACAAAATTGCTTTGTCACCTATCCGTACCGAGTAACGACATATTATACTGGCTCAATTTCCTTGAAAAGTTCCTGCCTCATTCTCAATCCAACATTCCTTCTTTTGCTTCCATTAGACGGACCCTCTTACTGGCATGGGCTCCTTGAACCTGGGCGGCACAGCCACCTCCCACACTCAGAGCATGCAGGGTTTCCCCACCTCCCTTAGTTCAGCTTTCAACAATCCCCAGTCGCCAGCAAAGGCATTCCCACCTCTCTCAAACACCAATCCAAGCACACCATTTGGCGGTATTGGCAGCTTGTCCTCGCAGCTCCCTGGTATGGACTCTGGTACTGTGGTTTTTAAAGCGTTTTCCTTTAATATCAGCAATGGAAGTGAATTTCTGATTTTTAAACGCCACTAGGTTGACAGTTGGAGCAGATCATGAAATGAAATCTCTGATGTTTCTTTCCAGGTCCCTTAGGCTCAGGGATCGGCACTGGTATCGGTTCTAGTCTTGGAATGGCAGCAGTAAGCACTGATCCATTCAGCACCAGAAAGATGAGCACACCAAGCCTGAACCCACCTACCTTCCAGCAGAGTAAGATGAAGGCCTGTAAGTGGCGGTGGTAGTGGTGTGACTGAGAGCCTCGCCCCGCGCTGCTCAGCACTGTATTTCCTCTGCAATTGTCACATTATTACTGCATTTGCAAACCTATATTTTAGAGGGCCATTATTTTGTTGACAAATGTCATATAAGAACAATCTGTCTTATGCTTTGGACATATCACCCCTGCCCCTGAAATGCCATTTAACCTTTCAAATATTTTGTAGAGGAAATACAGTCCAGTCTTCCATTCCTTGTCTGCTTCAGCTGACAGCCCCACTTTAGTTATTTTACTTTTTAATCCTTGTGAATCTGTAAGTGTACAGGTGCATCTCAGTAAATTAGACTGGAAAAGTTCATTCAGTAGTTCAAGTCAACAGGTGAAATTGGTATTTAGAATCATTAAATGCAAAGATGTTAAAGTATTTTAAAATAGAATGATGATCTCACAAAATTAGAATATTTAAGAATGTAGACTACTTATGTTACAGTAATTCATGCAAAAGGAGCTACAACTTATTAACAATTTCAAATTATAGTGATGCTTTTCAAGAAACCAAGGGTGACGAACGGGATACTTTTACTGCAGTCAAGAGACGAGGTGGAGATGGTGGCATGGATAAGTGTGTCAGCAGCTGGGTTAGAGAGTGAGGGCCAGAGTCAGGTGTTTTTGAGGTGGAAGTAAGAAAGACTGATTTGATGTGTGACTGGATTTTTTTTTTTTTAACAAATGTACTGGATTAAAAGAAAAATTCAAGCCACTGTAAAGTATGCACTTTATTTAAACATTAAGTTTCCTGACTCTTTTGCGTACCACTAGGAGTCGGCACACCATGAGTGGTGCTAGACCCACACTTCATAATATCATATACTGATATATTATAATTCATTGTGATGCACCTTTGTACATGTGACTTTCCACACAAGACAAAATTACATGGCTTACGCTTTGCTTGTATGAAATCATTGCCCTCCTGTAAATTGTCTCAAGGCTGTACAATTCTCCTCCCAGCTGACCTTTCTCAGGTTTGGCCCGAGGCAAACCAGCACTTTAGCAAGGAGATAGATGATGAAGCCAACAGTTACTTCCAGCGCATCTACAACCACCCACCTCACCCGACGATGTCTGTTGATGAAGTAAGTAGCCAAATGCATTCTCTTGTGAATTGTGCGTTATATACATCGAGTATGCTGGTAAGTTATTTATTTGCCTGGACAAAATAAGTTATTTATTTGCCTGGACTATAACTGCAATGATTAACATGGATGCAATGAGTAACATGGATATGTCACAGCAAAACTATCATCCTCCAGGTTCTAGAGATGCTGCAGCGATTCAAAGATTCCACCATCAAGAGGGAACGGGAAGTGTTCAACTGTATGCTTCGGAACTTGTTTGAGGAGTACCGCTTCTTCCCCCAATATCCAGACAAGGAGTTGCACATCACAGCCTGCCTGTTTGGTGGCATCATTGAAAAGGGTCTTGTCACCTACATGGCTCTCGGGCTTGCACTCAGATATGTGCTTGAAGCCTTAAGAAAACCGTATGGATCCAAAATGTATTACTTTGGAATTGCTGCCCTAGACCGATTCAAAAACAGGTATTGAAATTTATGCTTAATTCAACAGGTGTTTTTCTGTATGGCTAAAATTGTTAAATCCCATGTGATTTTTAGATTGAAGGACTATCCCCAGTATTGTCAACATCTTGCATCAATTGGTCATTTTTTGCAGTTCCCCCACCATTTACAAGAGGTAACCAGGTTTCCTTAATTTAGCTCAAAACATTAAGTCCAGATGCTAGGGCTGAACGATTAATCGTATTTTTTGATTGAAAGCGCGATTCCAGACAGTGTGACCACATAATCGCTAATGTTATTTTTTTATTATGATTATTTTGTGGCACTCCTTATTGACCCAGAATCTATTGTGTCAACTATTCTCTCACGTACACTCTGAACTCATCAGTCAGAAGAGGCATGTGCTACTCGTGAAGGCTCGTGCACACCCATCAGTTCCAAGCTGCTGCTTGTGGACAGGAGAGAACACTAATGCATTGCACTGAGGCTCAAGCTACTACAATCTGCGCATGCTAGCTGGCAGGGGTAAACATTATCCTCCCAGAGTGCACAATCTCCCATTTAAGTAACTAATCCAAACACCAGAAGAAGTCCTTTGTTGTACAATACCTTTTTCAGAGAAGACTGTCTAGAACCGCTTTTCAGCAGACAGAGACCGACTACGAACAGCAAATTAGGAGGTAGGATAGCGAACAGTGACAGAATGCACACGCTTCTAAAAACCTGAAATAAATCAGTGACGTCAGCCAGGACTGCATTAGTAACCCACGGGCTTTTTCCAAAAAGTCGCAATTCAATCTTTTCTAATCGTTCAGCTCTACTAGATGCCCTAGCATTGTCTACATGGAGAAGCTACTGACAGATTAAATCCTACGCTCTGCATCTTCCAATATCCTGTGTGTGCAGTATATTGAGTATGGCCAACAGTCACGGGACCCCCCGGTGAAGATGCAAGGCTCCATCACCACCCCAGGGAGTCTGGCGCTGGCACAGGTTCAAGCCCAAACACAGCAGCCCGGTGTTCCAAAAGCACCACAACCGGGGCAGACGAGTACCCTTGTCACGACCACTACGACCACAACCACGGCCGCGAAGACCACGACCATCACAAGGCCAACACCCAGCAGCTTCAAGAAGGATGTGCCTGTGAGTTTGAACAGTGAACAAGTGACCCCCCACCACCACGCTTTAAACACATTTAGTTGTAAAACCAGAAACTTATAAAACACCCTTAAAGTATTCATTGCCCATTACTCTCGCTGTCAAGAAATGGGAGATGACTAAAACTCCCTAATTTGGAGGAAGTGAAAAGACTCAATCGCACAATTCTTCAAATAACAGGTACAGCGTGCTTGCATTAAGGTGTTTATTTGAAACTCCCGGTTGAAGTTTTCTGTAAAAAATACATTTTTAACTCTAGTTTTAAACACCAAAATGTACAATATACATACACAATATATATGTACCATATACCTTAATTTTATCTGACAAAAGTCCCCCTATCTTATGCCAAACACGATAAACGTCACAGAAATTAGCGTGGATGTTAGGGTAATTATAAATCTTCAAACAGCTGCTACTTAACAAATACACGCGCAAAGCAGCACCACATTCAAACACAGTATGCCATCATACTTATCTGTTTTGTGGAAACCGTGAATTTTAAGTGGTAAATGTGGTCCTGTATGTATTAAACTAAAGGGACATCCACTTACGTTGTCTTTTCTGAAAGATCTCTGCGGCCCTACAAGTTGTTGCATTCAGTCGTGTACCAAGACTTACGTTGCCTGACTTTAAAATTCGGCCTTGCGTATATTCTGGAAAAACTCATGAATCTTCATGATAGAATTTGTAAGGTAAACTAAGCTGCACCTTGTATTCCTTCTCACAGCCCTCCATCAACACTACAAATATTGACACTCTACTGGTGGCCACTGACCAAACGGAAAGGATTGTAGAACCCCTGGACAATGTCCAGGAGAAGATTGCTTTCATCTTCAATAACCTTTCTCAGTCAAACATGACACAAAAGGTAAATGGGGTGAAAATATCAACTTGCCATGCAGCCTATGAAAAGAAGCTGTTCTAATCCTCTGTTTTAATTAGGTCGAGGAGTTGAAAGAGACTGTGAAGGAAGAGTTCATGCCGTGGGTGTCT
This sequence comes from Hippocampus kuda, assembly GCA_901007745.1. Lineage (NCBI taxonomy): Eukaryota > Metazoa > Chordata > Actinopteri > Syngnathiformes > Syngnathidae > Hippocampus > Hippocampus kuda. The sequence goes on from CAAKHF010012071.1 coordinate 45,327, forward strand.
CAATATCTGGTGATGAAGCGTGTCAGCATTGAGCCCAATTTCCATAGTCTCTACTCCAATTTTCTGGACACGCTCAAGAATCCCGAGTTTCTCAAAATGGTCCTCACAGAGACGTACAGGAACATTAAGGTTGGATATTTGTGGGATCTCTCCTGGAAATACTGTTTTGCTGCCTACTCTATAAGCCGCCTCCTGTTCTCCATTTAGGTTTTGTTGACATCTGACAAGGCTGCTGCCAATTTCTCTGATCGATCATTGCTGAAGAACCTGGGTCACTGGCTGGGCATGATTACACTGGCCAAAAACAAGCCTATTCTCTACACAGTAAGATGTGTTAACATCTTTGATCCCTTGATAGCTCAGTTGTATTTTAAAATAACTTTATATTCCCCTTGCCCCAGTTATTTGAAATGGCTCAATGTTTCCTCCCATAACTTTTCCAGGATCTGGAAATAAAGTCGCTGCTACTGGAAGCTTATGTGAAAGGCCAACAGGAGCTACTTTATGTGGTTCCCTTTGTGGCCAAAGTTTTGGAGTCCAGCCTACGAAGCATGGTAAGCATCATGGATTGAGAAAGATCATCACAGCCCATGCCTGCAACTTTATGGTTTGTTTTCACTCTTGTAGGTTTTCAGGCCCCAGAATCCTTGGACCATGGCCATCATGAATGTTCTTGCAGAGCTACATCAGGAACATGACCTCAAGGTAATTTTACTGGTATTGGAAGCCTAAAGAAACATTTGAGTCATTTTGAGTCTTGAATATCATTGCACAAATGTCTTGGACATTTTTTTAAAACTGCTTGAAAAAAATGTGGCTGTTTTTTTTTTGCAATGTTAATATTTTGTCTTAACATAAATTGGCAGCATCGCACTTAATCTGAAAACACTGAAGACAGGATGACGTTTGCGTTTAATTGCAGCTTAACCTGAAATTTGAGATTGAAGTTCTTTGTAAGAACTTGTCTCTGGACATCAATGACCTGAAACCGGGGAACCTGTTGAAGGACAAAGACAAACTTAAGAGTCTTGAGGAGCAGCTGTCGGCACCAAAGAAAGAAGCAAAGCCTCCAGACGAAATGCTCCCAGTTTCCACATCAGGTCAATCTGCATTTTAACACTAGTTAATGTGTTATTGTAAAACATGTCTTCTGTTGGCCTGTATTTTTTTCTTTTTTTTCCCCCTGATATTAAATAGACTTTTTTTTTGTGACCAACAGGAGACTTTGTTCCGTTTTCAGCGCCGCCCTCCACTCCAGCTGCCACCACCGCTCCTTGCACAACCACGGGGCCCCCCACCCCACAGTTCAGTTATCACGACATCAATGTGTATGCCCTGGCAGGCCTGGCACCACACATTAACATAAATGCCAACGTAAGTATTGGTTGAATTGGGTCAAGCACACACACACTATTTTTTGAGCGGGGTTGGGGGGGTTCCATTTTCCTCTCCGTATTTTGGAGACGGTGTGTTGGAATGTTTCAGTGTTTTTTGAATATTTTTGGGTGTTGTAATTTCAATTCTCCTTCATTACATTATAGTATTTTTATTTTAAAATGGGCGGTTAATTCTCAATCACCCTGGATATTAAAGTTCAGGTTGATTAAGGGAATTGCTACAAATTTTCTTGATGTTCCCTCACTTTCTTTTTCTCTTTAGATCCCTCTTCTACAAGCCCATCCTCAGTTGAAGCAGTGTGTGAGGCAATCAGTTGAGCGTGCCGTCCAGGAGCTGGTGCACCCAGTGGTTGACCGCTCTATCAAAATCGCAATGACGACATGCGAGCAAATTATTCGGAAGGACTTCGCGCTAGATTCGGAGGAGTCCCGCATGCGTGTGGCGGCCCACCACATGATGAGGAACCTGACTGCCGGCATGGCCATGATCACCTGCCGGGAGCCCCTGCTCGTCAGCATTGCTGCTAATCTCAAGAACAGTTTTGCGGCTGCGCTGCGGGTAAACTTAGTTCTGCTGCTTCAGCCTACCTTCTTTGACAAGGTACTCAAATGTTTCACCTTTTGTTTTGGGGTTTTGTTTTTTTTGTCAGGCACCAACTCCCCAGCAGAGGGAAATGATGGAAGAGGCTGCAGCCAGGGTTTCTCAGGAGAACTGTGAACTAGCATGTTGCTTTATTCAGAAGACGGCGGTAGAGAAGGCTGGCCCTGAAATGGACAAGAGGCTTGCCACGGTAAGAACTTCGGAAGGTCACATTCAAGCATCTGTGGCTTTGACCTAAAGAGCCAGTTTTTTTTTTTTTCTTACTACCAACCGCAAATTAATTCTACCTTCTTTTTTCCATCAGTGTATACGTGGTGAGCCAAAAATTAGTATACAACGGAGCCCTGCTATTTGCAGGAGCAGAGGGAAGGAGCCCGACTGCAAATTTCTGCAAATGATGTAAAATGTCCTAAAAATGAATATATTTTCCTACTTCATAAGCATATTTTACATTATAAATAGCCTACAACATATGATCCCAAAACACTTTTGGTCACATTCCAAATTCTTATGAAATTTCAAACATAGCTTTACCATGAAATTATATGATAGAGTTTACACAGCGAAGTGTAGATGGATGTGAAGGATTTTGGGTGTACACTCAAAATGTTATTAAATTATATCTACAGTGTACATTGAAAAAATGGTTTCAATATCAAAGGTTCATGGTTTAAAATTTTTTTTGTTTCTTATACATGATGGAGACCTTAAAAACTGGAGTGAGGCAGCTCCTCCCTCCAGCCTTATTTTGAGACATTTCTTGTCTCCTCCATCACATACTATTCTTTGTTTCCTTCATAATTTTTCCTTCCTTGTTTTCATACTTTTCTTCCCATAAGTTCATTAAAAAGTGATCTTAACTTTGGTCCACTCTGTCTATTTCTAATCAACTTGTATATCCCTTGTCATCCAGGAATTTGAGTTGAGGAAGCATGCACGTCAAGAAGGACGCCGTTACTGTGATCCAGTTGTTCTGACTTACCAGGCCGAACGTATGCCAGAGCAGATAAGACTAAAAGTAAATGTTCAACTGATGACTTCATTTTAATAGCCATTTAGTTGTACATCCACCTAACTCACCATTCTTGTTCAATGTCTTTGTTTTTCAGGTGGGAGGAGTCGACCCCAAGCAGCTAGCAGTGTATGAGGAGTTTGCAAGGAATGTTCCTGGTTTCTTACCCAGTAATGATCTTTCTCAACCAACTGGTTTCCTTGCTCAACCAATGAAGGTATGTATTTCTTTTGTCAAGTAAATATGCACAAAATGCTCCTTAACATCACAAAGTAGTGTGATGGTTTCTTACAATTATCTTTGTCATCAGCAACAAGCCTGGGCCACAGATGATGTTGCCCAAATCTATGACAAGTGCATGGCAGACTTGGAACAGCATCTTCACGCCATCCCTCAGGCGCTTTCCATGAATCCCCTGACCCAAGCCCTGCGCAGCCTGCTGGAGGCTGTGGCATTGGCAAGAAACTCCAGGGACGGTATTGCAGCTCTTGGACTGCTGCAGAAGGTAAGACTTGAGGCTTTCTTTGGTAACAGAGGCAAGTTTTAAAAGTTCTCAAGTTATGGCGGCAGATATGTTCCAGACCCACCAGCAATGGGTGGAAATTCTTGATTTTTTTTTTTTCATTACTGTCACTATATTACTGTAAGTAGTTGTTAAATAGAATGATAATTTACACATGTGCAGTCCAAGATTTAATACCAACAACGTTACTTGTGACCAACCGGTGAAGCACACCAGGCAGCCTGTATTGGCACGCCATACCAATAGCGCAGGCCGTTAATATTCTTGCAAAAACACATTCATCCGGGATTTGTAGAACCATCGTTTACACGCATAACTTATGTTCTACTGTTTCCCTACTGATGGCCAAAGGGGGTGCTTAAAGCACTGGATGATCATAAAAGTTGCGTGCGCAGGTATAAACCGTGGGTTTCTCTGATATAACTGATATTTTCGTTCCAGACCAGTGGATCTGGTCCACAAAAATAAGCTACAATGCAGCAGGGCTCCGTTAGGTGAACCCTTATTATAACTGGGCAAAACACATTTCTGCTCACCGGCCTGCTGAACCCATAGTTGTAATGTGGTGTGAGACTTGGCTCTAGAATTCAGTGTTGCTGAATACCATGTTTCCTCTCCTTTTGAAGGCTGTGGAAGGTCTACTGGATGCCACAAGCGGGGCTGATAATGACTTGCTTCTCCGGTATCGGGAGTGCCACCTGCTGGTTCTTAAAGCCCTCCAGGATGGGCGTGCATACGGACCGCAGTGGTGCAACAAACAGATCACCAGGTGAGTGTACAGTCATTTCAGTTTGGAAATACAGGAGATCCTTGTTACGACGTTTTTCTGTTGTTATGGCAAAGAATGGAAACGGAATTTATGCCCACCACAATCTAACACAGTAAAGCACTTGTTTGTGTTTGATTGACAGGTGTCTAATTGAGTGCCGGGATGAATACAAGTACAATGTTGAGGCGGTGGAGCTTTTGATCCGAAACCATCTTGTTAATATGCAGCAGTATGATCTACACCTGGCCCAGGTACAACAAACCTCCACATAGAATTGTCTCACTGCAAATGTTGAAGAGGTTGTACTTGGTCTTGATTTGGGATTCCAAAATCTTAGTGTGGCCACACACACCACATGATGCTTCCGACTCTGACTAGGACCCAACCATCGCAAAAAATGACAGTTGGCCCCTCAGCTCGGGGCGCTCTAGCACAAGAAATCCTTGTAATGTGTGTCATGAGCCTTTATTCTGTTCTGAGGCTCCTCATACAATGTAGTACCGTATCATTATTTTCTAAATCCATAAAGTGGACTGTCAGTCAAGGAAAAGGCAGGTTGCTACAGAAAGAGGAGCTGCGTGAGAATTTAGATGAAAAAAATGTGAATTCCTTGAAAGGCAAGGCTCGCTCACATTCACCAATGTAACTGGTACAGTATGTATGCTGCTCGCGTATACTATGTTTTTACCACAAACTTCACAATTTCTTTCATGGTACCTATGAAATTATGAATATGGTTAAGTACTGTTTTGAAACAAGTGTACTGTACTTCTATCGCTTAGCGGTGCATTGCGTGTGGTTGTGTCTTGCTCATTAATAACCCGGCTTTTGAATTGCGGCAAAACCATTGTGCGGTGCCCCTTAAAGTTAACAAATTGTTCCGTCGTTGTTGGCTTTCAGTCGATGGAGAATGGACTTCACTACATGGCTGTGGCGTTTGCGATGCAGTTAGTGAAGCTGCTGCTGGTGGATGAGCGCAGTGTCAGTCATGTCACCGAAGCGGACCTCTTGCACACCATTGAGACTTTAATGAGGACCTGTGCACACTCTCGAGCAAATGCACCAGAAGGGTAAATGACACGGTTGGAATACAGTAAACCTGTTATATTGCGGTTCGTCTTTCATGGCGCCACAAAATGACAAATTAATAAGGTGATTGTTTTCATGTTGGCCTTAACATTATACAAGCAAGTCTGGATTTACCAGAGTTGAGTGCCTTCATTGAATTGCAATGAATAGTGTAAAAGTTTTGAGACCCTTTCAGTGCCATACAGTACCACATTTTGTCACTTTAATATTAGTTGTCACAACAGAGCAGTGTGATGTGCTGAAGTATCACAGTTTGCTCTATTTGTATGTATTGCTGCTCCGTGTGCTAAAATAGTAGTGGTATGAAGGTGTATAATTGACCTTACACATCAGACATAATTCTGTGGTTTGCTAAATATACAAAGTTTGGTTCTCTTCCCATGTTTTGTGTGGGACTGAAACGTATTCGCCGTGATAAAAGGAGAGTCACTGTTTACATGTGTTTTAGTACATGGCAAGTTCAAGTTCCAGCATCTTGCTTTGTATTTTAAAACGTTCAATGTTTTTGCCCAGGCTTCCACAGTTGATGGATGTTGTCCGCTCCAACTACGAGGCCATGATTGACCGGGCCCACGGTGGTCCAAACTTCATGATGCACTCTGGGATCTCCCAGGCTTCGGAGTACGACGATCCTCCCGGCTTACGAGAGAAGGCAGAGTATCTCTTGAGGGAATGGGTCAACCTGTACCACTCGGCTGCTGCGGGCCGGGACAGCACCAAAGCATTCTCTGCCTTTGTCGGCCAGGTATTCGGCAACTCTTTGAAAAGCAAAGATAACCACTATTATGACTTTATAGTCTCTGACTTTTTGCCACTCAGATGCACCAGCAAGGTATTCTGAAGACGGACGACCTGATCACACGCTTCTTCCGGTTGTGTACCGAGATGTGTGTGGAGATCAGTTACCGTGCACAGGCTGAACAGCAGCACAACCCAACAGCCAGCGCAGCCATCATCAGAGCCAAGTGCTACCACAACCTGGACGCCTTTGTTCGACTCATCGCCCTGCTTGTCAAGCATTCTGGAGAAGCTTCCAACACTGTGACCAAGATCAACCTCCTCAACAAGGTACATTGTGTACATGTGGAGGGGTGGTCCTAGGTTTCCAATTGAGTTCTGTTCCAATTGCAGCAGCATAACCAAACTTTTTTTAAAGTCGAAATGTGTATGAATGGGCTCAGGCAGCTAATTGCTTTCATCAAGTTCGGCACTACTCGAGTGTATTTTGTTGCGTGATCGTGTTATTCATACCACACTGCATATGCCTGTTAGTAACCTCGTATGTCACTCATGTCATCAACTGAGGACTCCCCTGGATTATGAATTTACACAGGAGCTTCCTCGCGTAATGGGAGATAATCAATTTTTAGCTGGTGAACAAAATCTATCATACGCTCCCCACAACTGCACCTTCTGCATTCCTCCACTAGGTGCTGGGAATCGTTGTTGGGGTTTTGATCCAGGATCATGATGTGCGTCAGACTGAATTCCAGCAGCTGCCCTACCACCGCATTTTCATCATGCTGCTTTTGGAGCTGAACGCCCCCGAGCACGTCCTGGAGACCATCAACTTCCAGACGCTCACCGCCTTCTGGTAAGACTGGCGTCTACAGCTGCCTTAGCAGGAGGCGCTCTCTCTCTCTCATCTTTGGAAGATTGTTTTACTGAAAATGACCTTGCCTTCTTTCTTTTAAGCAACACCTTCCACATCCTGAGACCCACCAAGGCACCAGGTTTTGTGTACGCGTGGCTTGAACTGATCTCTCATCGCATTTTCATCGCCCGCATGCTTGCACACACGCCACAGCAGAAGGTTAGCTTCCCATGTTTCCGCAGTGCAGAAATGAATGGCAAACATCATTGGAGTCTCAATGTTTCGTTGTCTCCCAGGGTTGGCCGATGTATGCGCAGTTACTCATTGATCTCTTCAAGTACCTGGCACCTTTCCTGAGGAATGTAGAGCTCAACAAACCTATGCAAATCCTCTACAAGGTGTGCTTTCTGTTCCTGTTTGTGTTCATCTCATTTCCACAATGGTTTCTTGATTTGTGTTGGTTTTAGGGCTGTCGCTAACAATCCTATTTAGACTCCATCATCCTGTCGTTTTTTTTTTTTGGCAGTCTGTTGTCGTTCTCTGTATTTCTCACTGGCAGTCAGTTCTCATTGACTGAATGCGTGCGTCCGTGCGGTAAACATGGACAGTGGCCAAATATGCTTGAGAGTGGCCAAAATACAGTTTACAAATGATTAATTATAGTTTTGAGGCATAAATTTGTCAACCAAATTTTTGTGTAGCCAAGTTATCAGATTCCCACAGCCCTAATTGTTTTAATTTTCTTTTCAGGGCACACTGAGGGTACTGCTGGTCCTGTTGCACGACTTCCCAGAGTTCTTGTGCGATTACCATTATGGGTTCTGTGACGTGATCCCACCCAACTGCATTCAGCTGCGCAACCTCATTCTGAGTGCCTTTCCACGCAATATGAGGCTTCCTGACCCTTTCACTCCCAATCTCAAGGTACAAGGCGCTGCCACATGCAGACGACAGACCGATAACGGTTGCACACGAGGGGTTTACAGACAAGTTGACTTTAACCACCATAATGATCTTTTTGCCTGCATTTGCTGAGTGTCTGTGATGTCGTGCAGGTGGACATGCTGAGTGAGATCAACATCGCTCCTCGCATCCTCACCAACTTCACAGCTGTGATGCCTTCCCAGTTCAAGAAGGATCTGGACTCATATCTTAAAACACGTTCGCCAGTCACTTTCCTTTCAGAGTTGCGCAGCAATCTACAGGTAGTGTTCCCCCTGCCCCACCCTCATTGGGAAGGGGCTATTAGAAATCTAAAATCTGTTTGTCTGTCAGGTTTCGAACGAGCCAGGAAACCGCTACAACATCCAGCTGATCAACGCTTTAGTGTTGTACGTGGGCACCCAGGCCATCGCGCACATCCACAACAAGGGCAGCACGCCCTCCATGAGCACCATCACCCACTCTGCACACATGGACATCTTCCAGAACCTGGCTGTGGATCTGGACACAGAGGGTAACTTGGCTGGGTGCACGCACATGACTGGGCGGTCTTAAAGATGGCACTGAAATACGTATATGCTACTTTTCAGGACGTTATTTGTTCTTGAACGCCATTGCCAATCAGCTGCGCTACCCGAACAGCCACACACATTACTTCAGCTGCACCATGCTCTATTTGTTTGCCGAGGCAAACACTGAGGCCATCCAGGAGCAGATCACCAGGTCAGTTCGGCTCCTCTCTCGTGTGCAGGCACGATCACATCATTAAATGATGAATTGCATTTCAATGGAGATAATTCACTTGATATCTGAGTAAATAGTTGTGGATTTGGTCACAGAACAAATGCAACTGCTCAAACACATCCTTTTACACAGGGTCCTGTTGGAGCGGCTGATTGTGAACCGGCCCCACCCGTGGGGTCTCCTCATCACTTTCATCGAGCTCATCAAGAATCCCGCTTTCAAGTTCTGGAGCCATGACTTCGTGCACTGTGCCCCGGAGATTGAAAAGTAGGTTTAGTCTCGGGGTGTCAAACTGATTTTTGGCGAGGGCCACATTGTACTTAAAGGTATGACCGTGATCACAAAGGAATGTATGATTTGATTCCATTACTTTTTTGGTTGGGGGGGTCATTGCCCTTGCCAAAATGGTCGACATGTTGGCATGGTGTTTTTTTTAGCCCGCTCAAGTCAATTGTAAGCCTATCTATTATACATATGAGCCCTTATCTATAAGTGAGCACCACTCTCTCCATTGATGCTGCCACAGCGCTGTTTACTGGTGCTGCACCAATTATGGCCAATTCTGAAACTACCAGACTTAAACAGCTGCTTTAGAAGGGTTCACTTAAAACGCAATGGACTAGACACTATTTTCTGTCCAATGTCTCCAGGGGCATGAAATCGAGGTCCCACTGTACTTGGATAGTTCCCAGCTCTGCTTGTTGGCTTTGATGTGTTGACAATATTCCCCTGTCCTCCATCAGGTTGTTCCAGTCGGTGGCTCAGTGCTGCATGGGTCAGAAGCAGGCCCAGCAGGTGATGGAAGGAACCGGCGCCAGCTAGCCTGGCTCACATACAGCTCGTAGCCTTCGAGAGAGACGTACGCACCTCCCCCTTCACTGTTGGCAGCACTGGATAAACTGGCAACCACAGTCTTTGTTGAGAAATGTGGACATAAGGACTACTGCTCCAGGTTCTGAAGATTTACATTTTTTTTTCATCCCTTTTGGAGCTGTGTCTGGAAGGAAATAATGGATGTGAGAAATTCTGTTTACTTTTTTGATGCTTTGATGTAAATAATGGGGGGGAAGGGAAAGTCGATAAGTGGAGAGTGGGGAACATGTCGTAACAATTGTATACTGACGTAAAAAGAAAAAAAGACGGAAAAAATATCTGAACATAATTTCACTCTACCAAAGTTTTTGGTTTGCTTCCCTCTCACAAATCCTTTTTGCCCTTCACCTTGTTTGCTCTGAGGCTGAAAGCTAAAAATAATTGAAGAAAAAAAGTTTTGCTTTATTTTAATTTTTTTTTTTCTTGTCCTTAAATGGACCTGAAGATGAAATTTCAACGCCCGGGGGAGGGGCTCGTGTTTGTGGTGTCGGATGGAGATGCTTTACTGATGGTTTACTGACGGGTGGTACGGACACGTCTCTCTCCCTGGTTCTTGTAAAATTGTGCAAAGTGAAAATGGTTGACCTTATATGTTGACAATTTGTACAAAGATTCAAATTGAAGAACAACAGAAGGACCAATACAGCCCATTTTGTAACATTTTGAATGTTTTGTAAATGTATTGGTCCATGTGTATTTTGTAGTCCTTTCTAGTTTGCCTTTAGTTCTTGCTACTTAATTGCAGTATGCGTACATACAGTTAATAAAGCATTCAGACTGCAAATCAGGATTGTAATGTGTCTTAGTCACATTTTGTCTATAAAATACAGTACTACTACTATGGGGTTTGGGGGTGATCTAGTATAGCTATGTAGTATAATGTACTCGCATGTGGGAAAGAAAAGCCCCAGTTGTCAGTTCTTTTGAGCTGCTTATGGAATGCGAGAATAGTGAAACTACTACTACTGTCAGCCACGGCTGATTGGCAAATGCGACCCCATCAGGCCTCAGCTCTCAAAGGCATATGCAAATATACAGCATATCATGTACATTTTATGATTAACTGTTTTGTAAACACTTGCAATTGCAGTGGACACCCACCATTTGTGGGGGATAAGGAACAGGCTAGTCCATGAGGAACGAAAATCTTTGTATGATTAACACCCATTGAAATGCATTGGGGATTTTATTTATTTTTTGATACCCCCCAATTCTTCAAAAAATAAATTCATATTCAATGTTTCCCACAAAAAAAATGAGGGGATGAAACTCTTAAAAGAAAATTGGCAAATCCATGAGTGCTGAGCGAGTATGTGTAGGTCCGCTGTTCTTTAAAATGGCTTTAATAACGAAATAGGTTTTCAGCATGTGGCAGGTGTAAAACTGTATCAAGTAACCTACATATACATTGGTATGAAACTTTAATTGATGAAGGAAAGAAAGAGTTCCACGTTCACGACTTTGTGAGCTTCATGACTTTGTCCAGGATGCTTTTCTGACCATATCGGACCAGAAGTGCATTTCTCTGCCTGTGGCTTAGTCTCTCTAGCGAAGCCTGGTCCTCCATCAGGACCCGGTCCTCGTCCAGGTTGGGGTAGCCCATCATGGTCAAACGTGCCGCTTCGTGGATGAGCCGTCTCCACTTGCTCTTTAATTCCAAGAGCCCATCGTTGGAGAAGGCCTGAGAAATCGTCTCATCTTCATCCTCGTCGTCCTCCCATCCGTCATTGTTTTTGAACTCCAAGAACTCTTCGCTGGACATGCACAACACCTGAAACCATCCACACCACACATCAATGCATACGTTCTTCTATGGTATTAATTTAGATTTAAAAAATGATTTGGGCATGAATGATGCATAACCTTGAGCACACTGTGTAGCTCCGAGTGACTGAAGCAGCCGTCTTTGCCGAAAACAAACGCTTCTTTATCCCTGAGCAACTCCCACATCTCTGCCAACAGCTGTTGATCCCCATCCGGCTCTGTAAAGCGAAATGATGATTTTATGATAGGGGATTGCCCTGATAAATTGCAGCTCATCGTTCGTGCTTCTACTATAGTGCGGATTTTTAGTAAATTGTTTTTTATCGGGTCATTACAGTATACATCCAGGTAAGTCAAGTCCGAATTTCGAATTGTGATGTTGTACCATGTTGTGCCACAACATGCCTGGCAGCACTGAGCTCTATCGAAAGAGATACAGTGCAATTACAAGATCAAGATCAAGAGAAAGAGGCACAGAAGCTCATCCCCCAAGACCAACTGAGATATTTACTGTGACATATATGTTAGTTTCCGTTAGCCTGTTTTTGCATTCTATATTAGCATGAAGCTAGCGGCCTTTCGTTATTAATTGGTTTGGTTAAGCAACACAGAATCACCAAAAAAAAAAAAACACCTATTAAGAATGTTTTTTAAATTCACATAAGCTGCGATAAACAAGGAATCACTATATTTGCGCTCGGTATTATAAAGAGAGGGCGGCCCGGTAGTCCAGTGGTTAGCACGTCGACTTCACAGTGCAGAGGTACCGGGTTCGATTCCAGCTCCGGCCTCCCTGTGTGGAGTTTGCATGTTCTCCCCGGGCCTGCGTGGGTTTTCTCCGGGTGCTCCGGTTTCCTCCCACATTCCAAAGACATGCATGGCAGGCGGATTGAACACTCTAAATTGTCCCTAGGTGTGAGTGTGAGTGTGCATGGTTGTTATTTTGACTTCAAAATGGCGCCGCGTGAGTGGCTGCCTTTCCAGCAGCTCCTATATTTTGTTGTTCTACTTCTTCCTTTCATAACTTTGCTGCTGTGAATTAGGAATTTCTCCATTGCGAGACTAATAAAGGTTTTCTTATTCTTATTCTTATTGTTTGTCTCTGTGTGCCCTGCGATTGGCTGGCAACCAATTCAGGGCGTCCCCCGCCTACTGCCTGAAGACAGCTGGGATAGGCTCCAGCACCCCCCGCGACCCTAGTGAGGATGAAGCGGTTCGGAAGATGAATGAATTATAAAGAGATGAACCTTTTGTGGCTGCTTTGTACAGGTTGACGACGGGGATGTCGGCGGTGTCAGCATCGTTGTCGGAGTGCGTCTGGGTGAAGCCGTCCATGTGCAGCAACTGCCAATTGGCCATCTGCCCGTATGTGTTGAACACCTCCTCGCCTTTTTTGATGGGGCGCACGCATACCATCTTCAAAGAATCCTGAGGAGTCGGGGGGCAGAGCTCATAAGCAAAACTTTTCAGCGGCAGTTGACAAAAGCATGTCAGAGATATCTTAAGACACCTGGAAAATGTTTCAAAGTACATAGGGTGTCCTTTAAACAAACATGTAGTTAGTTACTGGCGTGAACTCCAGATTGGCATTGTGTTTGGACACATGGTTGAGCATATCGGCCATGGGAACCATCATGGGTGGATTGGGTGGGTCCTCCTCATCATCTTCATCATCATCCTCTTCTTGCGGCTCTTGGAAACTACAAAAGGAGAGGAAAAGGCCTTTATTTCGGTTTACTGTCAAACTCAGCATAAAACAAAATTTACACATTGTGTATTTAAAACAACCAGATAGCTCTACACTGTAAAGTCCGTTTAACTTAATGCTAACAAACAATGTGAAACGCCATAGACAGGCTAAATTGCATTGCAGTTTTAGAACTCTTTAAACCAGAACATACAACAACAGATTACACCGGACATCATCTCTGTATTCTCTCTGGAAATTAACCAGGTCTTTGGCCTCTGGTATGCCGTTATCTCACAGGAGTGAATCTCATTCCTCTTTGGAGCTGAATGGACCATTAGCAGTGTCTCGTTATGACCACGCGGGGGTGCTGTTTGACCTACAAGTAGCATTTACTTGCCACATCACCATGTTTCATATCTAACCCTAAAAAATGTACAATGTATCATATGGCTCGTTGGTCTAGGGGTATGATTCTCGCTTAGGGTGCGAGAGGTCCCGGGTTCAAATCCCGGACGAGCCCTAACTTTTGACTTATTTGCCTTGAACTTTTCTGACACACCATGTTAAATAAAATAGATCACTCTGAGATGCACAGAAATGAGGCGTTCTGTCCAACCGGTTTAACTTATGATTTCAAACAGTGAACAACAGTTCACTGTGTATATGCATTCATTCATTCATTCATTTTCCAATCCGCTTTATCCTCACAAGGGTCACGGGGGGTGCTGGAGCCTATCCCAGCTGTCTTCGGGCTGTGGGCGGGGGACAGCCTGAACCGGTTGCCAGCCAATCACAGGGCACACAGAGAGTCATTGTGTATATGTAATAGTAAATTGAGACAATTAAACATTTAATTGATTTGACCACCATAAGCAGCCCTCTGACAGAAGCCGTAACTACAAAGTGGCCTGTGACAAAAATTAGTTTGACACATCTGCCGTACCCCTGGTTGGGAAACAATGCTTTAAGTAATATTAAGTGCTTAAAATGCTCAAAGGCACACATTTTTTTATCTCCTGAGAAGAATGGACTATTACTGCGTCTTACTGAGAAGTTGAGACCGTCTCCACGTATAGCTGAATATTTGTGTTATACTGCCCCCAGATGACCACAGCGCCCATAACAAGATAAAGCTGCACAAGATCCATTGCAGTGAAGCAGAAAATGTGGCAAAAACTTCACTCTTTGCCTTCTATTTAACTGTATGTTTGTAGAAAATACATAACGGGGGTTCACTATAGTGTATGCATTAACAGAAGAGGAAGAAGGGGTGGAATTTCATGTTCAATACAGTACAAGCATAAAACACTATGTTTGACCAACCTGTACGCCATGACAAAAGCCACAAGCTGTGTGTACAGCTCCAGAGTGTGCGTACGGGTGTTCCAGATGTCAGGATGCTTGGAAATAAAGGGCAGGACTACATCTCTGTATTCCCTCTTGATGTTAACCAGGTCTTTGTCCACCGCCTCTGGAATGCCGGTTCCTCGCAGTAATGAATCTCGCTCCTCTTTGGACCTGAATGCACCATTAGCAGTGTCTAGTTATAACCACACGGGGGTGCTGTTTAACCAAGAAGGAGCATTCACTTGCCACATCAACAAGTTTTATGTCAGACCCCAGAAAGTTAATCAAGTGGATGTGTGGCTCGTTGGTCTAGGGGTATGATTCTCGCTTAGGGTGCGAGAGGTCCCGGGTTCAAATCCCGGACGAGCCCTGATTTTTGACTTAATTGTCTTGGAATTTTGTGACACGCCTTGTAAGTTGAAATTGATCTCTCTTATTTTCACAGAAATTAGGTGTCTTGTCCAACTGATTTAATTTATGATTTCATCCAGTTAACTTATGTTTCTTTACTCACCAGAACATGGGGTGGTCTAGCATCTTGAAGTCCGTCCATAATGACAGGTATGGTTTCCATTTGGACTGTGTTGTGGTGTATTCATAGAGCAGAGCCAGCAGGAGCGGCACCCACCCTGATGTGCTCTCCAGGGAGTCCTTCTCTGAGGAGGAATCGAGGGCTTTAAAATTGGGCTTGACTTCGGAAATTGATCAGATTACAGTCAACTGCGAACTGTTGGGTCTCCCTTTCAAGCTGTTTATTTTTTCAAGGTCATTTTCCCATGACAATTAAGAATGAAGCAATAAATTAAAATGTATATATAAATACTTTGTTCTAGTCCAAAAAAAAAAAAGTAGAGGAAAATCTTCAAAATGGTGGGGGCGATTGATGATACAGCAGAGAAACACTGTATGATTGCAGTAGTTACCTTGCTCCAGCAGGGCTGCAACGTGTGTCGTACCCTGGTGAAGAAGAGCCGATCTGGGGATGGTGAACAACACTTCGCCTTCCCCGATGTCTTCCTGAGCTACCATCCCGTAGTCAGCCACCACGCCTCCCTTACACACTTGGACCTGAATCGACAATTGAAATGATCCAACAGTTCTCCTCAACCAGTATTCCGTTTCGAGATCGCCCTATGTGCAGCAGGAAAGTATTCCATTTCACTTCAGTGGTCCAAAAATTACTCACATTCCGGGACTACAATATTTACTTTCCATCATTGTTCAAATATCAACACCTGTGACCTATGATGACAGGCAGATCAAATCAATAATGTTCCGCTTGATTGCGGAGGGGACATATCTACTTTCTGTGACACTTTTGTTTGGGAGTGCACCGTGATTTTTTTTTTATAATGTAGACTGATCCGACAGACACAAGAAAGGATTCTGCTCTTGAGAGCACGTACTTTCTTGCTGAGCACTAGACTGACGCAATCGCACCACCGGAGGAAGTTCTGCAAGGAAGCATCGTTGTCCACCTGCACAAAAGAAAGAACCAAAACTGTTTTGCAAACCCCTCAAATGGCATGTATACCATAAATAAAATATACAGCCGAAGTCACGACAGCTCATTGAAAAGAGCATTGAACTCAAAACAACATTACTGAGGTAAATTTACCACTTCGGCGGGGATTATGTGACCAAAAAGGTTCAGATGGATGGATGGATATATGGATAGATAAATAGCTAAAAAATATTAAACAAAAAGTACTCTGGGGGGGGACACTTTTTGCTCTCTCTATCACAAGACAACTTAATCACTTTAAATATATTTCGATTAATATTTCGGTACTCGTCGCAATGTTTTCATCAACGGTTTTGATTTTCTCATACTCAATATTTAGTTTTTCTATCAGACTGGGTGACAATAAAGTTTTGTGCACTTGGAATCAGTACTGTAATTTGGTTCTTTGTCCACCAGCAGGTGACAATAAAGTTTTGAATAGAAAAAATGCATATACGCTTCTATGCACCCGCACGCGATTGAAGTTAGCTTCCGGCGTGGTTGGCTAAATGTCAGATAAAATGCATTTGGGATGGTTTACTGTTACTTAAAATATATTATCCCTGTATATCTACCATACGCTAGCAAGATAGAAAAGATGTAGTTAATGTGCTATTTATCGCCACAACACGTATAACCTACAAAGCTATCTACTCGTACTTTCATTCGTCGCACCGCAACGTTCCATTGTCTTAAACT
Organism: Hippocampus kuda; assembly: GCA_901007745.1. Classification (NCBI taxonomy): domain Eukaryota; kingdom Metazoa; phylum Chordata; class Actinopteri; order Syngnathiformes; family Syngnathidae; genus Hippocampus; species Hippocampus kuda. Next base: position 61,875 of record CAAKHF010012071.1, read on the forward strand.
AAATCGATCTGACAGAACCGAACCTTGGGTCGTTTAGCTTCACACGCCATTTTCTGGTGTCTTAACGAATCCTGTCAAGCGGAAAAGTAGACTCGAACAGCCTCACGGTCCATGGCTAACTAAAGTACATTGGCCAGTAGACCCCGTACGAAGACTAGCAGGGACACCGTGTGGACACTCGGGGTCGATAAAGCTAATACAAAATGTGGTCAGAGCAAAGCAGCATTTTGTTATCGGGAATCTCTGCTGATAACAAAATATGTGTTATTTTTTGCAGCGTTAGAAACTTGTCAATGTTTGAACGCGTGTTTAATTGTTTAATTTCTACCCTGAATGATTACTTGCAGGCTATCACCACTTCACTCCAACGACAATGCCGGTTCATGAATATTATGTAATATATTAATATTAAGATGCTTTAGTTAAATGAAACCATCCCTTTTTTGTGTGACATTTATAACCTTTTAAGCCAGTGCTTCCCAACCTTTTTTGGTTTGGGTACCCGAACCTTTTTGTCATGCCACGAGTACCCACAGACTCGTGCGTGTTGATGATTCTCCAAAAGTAGAACACAACACAACGGACTACACTGGACCTATTCCCTCTGGATGTTAACCAGGTCTTTGTCCACCGCCTCGGGTATGCCGGTTCCCCGCAGTAGTGAATCTCGCTCCTCTTTGGACCACAGTGGAACATTAGCAGTGTCTAGGTATGACCACGCGGGGGTGCTGTTTGATAGTATTCACCTGCCACATCACCAAGTTTCAGGTTTGATCCTAAAACAATTATCAAGAAACATGTGGCTCGTTGGTCTAGGGGTATGATTCTCGCTTAGGGTGCGAGAGGTCCCGGGTTCAAATCCCGGACGAGCCCTTATTTTTCGCTTAATTCCCGGGAACTTTTCTAACCCACCTTGAAAATTGAAGCCATCACTACAAAGTGGCCTGTGTAAAAATGAGTTTGACACCCCAACCCTAGATGGCCCCCTCTAGATGTACCCCTGGTTGGGAAACAATGCTTTAAGTAACAGATAGTTCAAGACAAGTGGTAGACAAAAGCAAAAATGCTAAAAGACAAACATTCTTTATCCCCTGCAAAGAATGGACTTTTACCCGCATCTTACTGAGAAATTGCGACTGTCTCCATGTACACCCAAATGTCTGTGTTGTACTGGCCACAGCGCCCATACCAGAAGAAGCCACACAACATCCATTGCACTGAAACAAAAAATGTGGCAAAAACTTCATTCTTTGCCTTCTATTTAACTGTATGTTTGTAGAAAATACATAACGGGGTTTCACTATTGTGTATGCATTAACAGAAGAGTGAGATTGGGGGGAATTTCATGTTCAAAATAATCTTTAAAAAAAAACATCACAATGTTTGACCAACCTATTTCCCATGACAAAAGCCACAAATTGCATGTACAGCTCCAGCGTGTGTGTGTGTGTGTGTGTGTGTGTGTGTGTGTGTGTGTGTGTGTGTGTGTGTGTGTGTGTGTTCCAAATGTCAGGATGCTTGGAAATAAAGGGCGGGGCCACATCTCTGTATTCCCTCTGGATTTTAACCAGGTTTTTGTCCGCCGCCTCTGGTATGCCGGTTCCCTGCAGTTGTGACTCTCGCTCCTCTTCGGACCTGAATGGACCAAGAGCAGTGTCTGGTTATGACCACGCGGGGGTGCTGTTTGGCCAGGAGCATTCACTTGCCACATCACCATGTTTCATTTGTGACCCTAAAAAAAGGCATATGCATCGTATGGCTCGTTGGTCTAGGGGTATGATTCTCGCTTAGGGTGCGAGAGGTCCCGGGTTCAAATCCCGGACGAGCCCTGATTTTTTGACTTAATTGCCTTGAAATTTTCTGACACACCTTGTAAGTTGAACTTGATCTCTTATTTTGCACAGAAATGAAGCGTACCGTCCAACCAGTTTAACTTATGATTTCATACAGTTACCTTGTGTTTCTTTACTCAGCAGAACATGGGGTGGTCTAGCATCTTGAAGTTCGTCCATAATGACAGGTATGGTATCCATTTGGACTACATTGTGGTGTATTCTGGCGGCCCGGTAGTCCAGTGGTTAGCACGTCGACTTCACAGTGCAGAGGTACCGGGTTCAATTCCAGCTCCGGCCTCCCTGTGTGGAGTTAGGGTTAGTTCTCCCCGGGCCTGCGTGGGTTTTCTCCGGGTGCTCCGGTTTCCTCCCACGTTCCAAAAACATGCATGGCAGGCTGATTGAACACACTACATTGTCCTTACGTGTGAGTGTGAGCGCGCATGGTTGTTCATCTCTGTGTGCCCTGCGATTGGCTGGCAACCGGTTCAGGGTGTCCCCCGCCTACTGCCCGGAGACGGCTGGGATAGGCTCCAGCACTCCCCGCGACCCTCGTGAGGATTAAGCGGTTGGGAAAATACACACATTTGTGGTGTATTCATACAGCGGAGCCAGCAGGAGGGGCGCCCATTCTGATGTGCTCTACAGGGAGTTCTTCTCTGAGGAGGAAATAGGAAATATCCCTTTCAAAATTTTTAGCTCATGTGGCATCATTCAAGCCTTTTACCCTGTTTTCTCAATCATTTTGCCTTGGTCAAACGACAGTTTGTTTACTGGTGCTGCCATCGAAAGCTTTTACCACGTGAAGAACTCATGTTGACGTTTAAAGTGTGTGGTAAGTGTAGACATAAATCATAAATCAGATTACAACAATAATGCAAACACATCTGTGGCATTATCACTTCAAATTTTTCATTTTTCATGAAACAATATGTTTGCATGGACTGCATTTCTTAAATGCTGAATTTATCTTGACATTCAATCAAAAATGAATAAAAAACATCTGAAAAATATAACTTTGACTGAGATGCAGCATTTTCCATCAAAATTTAACTCTATTCCGATTAAGCCATAGTAGCCATAGTAAAAAACATGATTGCAGGAAGCAAAATAGTGGGCACGACTGATGAACCGTGATGCAGTGGAGGAACATCGTATTTCCTTTTGTTGCAGGAGTTACCTCGCTTCAGCAGGGCAGCAATGTTCATCCCCTGGTGAAGAAGAGCCGATCCGCACAAGGGTCGCGGGGGGGGGGGGGGGGGGGTCCAAACCAG
>CAAKHF010012074.1:0-13582 GCA_901007745.1 Hippocampus kuda
TCCGAGCAAGTAGGCAGAGGGGGTTTGAGTAGAGAATCTATCGTTTTAAATAGTGCGCGTGGGTTTTGACGGTTAGCTTGAATAAGGTCCGACAGATATTCTCTTTTGGCCTCTTTTACGGTGAGCTGGTAGTTACGCCAGCAGTCTTTCCAAATTTGATAAGAGACATGTAATTTGTCTTTTTTCCACTTGCGTTCTGCTTTGCGACATCCCTGCCTTGACACGCGAGTTTTGTCGCTAAACCAAGGCTCGGGTTTAGGTTTTGGGAGCATAGTTTTTGAAGGAGCCACCAAATCCAGGATGGCACGGCATGAAGAATTGAACCAAGAGGTGAGTTCCTCTGTGTTAGACGAGGGTACGCAAAGGTTATTAAAGGCAACAGAGAAACGACTAGCAGTGCGAGGGTTAAAAGTTCGGCGTTTGCAACTAGGAGCAGCAGATTTCACAGCAGCATGTGATAAGACTACGTCAAATAAAACTGCCATGTGATCAGAAATCCCATTTTCAAGGACTTCCAGATTTGACACCGGTAGACCATAAGCAAGGACAAGGTCTAAAATATGTCCTTGTTCATGTGTCGGGCTAGTCACATATTGCATGAAATTAAAAGAGTCAATAACTGGTCTTAACTATGAGTCAGTGCTTCTGAGCGAAAGCCTTGCAGGCCCTGACCACTGCTCCAGTTACGCTATATAGGCAATTAAGTTCATTTTTTGTAGAATCCATGGAGTCCATTTTGATTCATCCCCTTCACGTAAGAATGAAAAGCGATTAAAGTAGTCCTCCAGTCATGATGTGCCTTTTATGATTCATTTTGGGGAATACAAACTAGAGGCTGTAAAGGTGATTTTGGGAGTTGACTGCCATTGCTGCAGGAAAACATATTGGATTGTGACGAGACAGGGTGTCGCCACAGGTGGTCTGTAATTTGGCTCTGTAATTGCTTGGCAAAGTGTACTATGGGACTTTGGACCACTCATCCTCTCCATAGGGGTGGACAAGAAGAAAGATGAGTGAGGTAGATAAAAGGATTGGATTGTATTGGATAACATGATGTCCTGCTGGGAGACGATTCAACAAGGTTCTTATAATAAATCAGACAAAATGATTATTATTGTGTGCATTCACAGTACACTTTCGGCTCTTAAGACAGACAAATAAAAGCAGTGGTACATGTATGGAGACGCGCTTCCATTCAATTCAAATGTCATGTCATTTTTTTTTTTTTAAGGAGGTTGTAAATGACTTTTGCTGATGTTTCAATGGGCAAGACGTGAAAACTTGAATGTTGCACACTACAAAAAGCAAAAATTAGCTGCTTGCTTTCACAACACGTGAATAGACTCTCCTTTTTCCTATCAGATGTGGTTTGAGCTCAAACGAGGTCCGTTATCTTTTTTTCAACAAATACTTTACAGCAAACAATTTCTGAACTTAACAACTTAACATCATATGTCCATGGAGGTCTGCTTGCACTTGCTGATAAACGTACTTGGAGCACTTCCATCTCCCGAATCAGAAACATCCTTCTGAAATCAGCATTTTAAATGTTCAACAATTTAACTTAATAAAACAAGCCTTCAAAGTGTATGGCTCGGGTAGTCCATATGTCTGTTGTAAACAGTAACACCACACCGCCTCTAGCTCTCATTTTGAGTTGTACACAGAAGGTGACCTTGGAAAGAAGACGTTTCCAAAATGCCCATAAAACACTGCTTTTGCAACAATCATGAATGGGCACCATGTCTTGAGCAATGTGAAGCAAGATTGACAACATGATTTCCTTCCACCGGGCTGCAATTTTTTTTTCAATCTCAAAACAATTTAAAAATAATTCCAAACATGTCTGTTTCGGAGCAGAAATTAAAAGATCTAGTTGTTTTTTTGGGGGGAGAGGTGTTGCTAAAAGGGTAAGAAAAGTTTCAATACACAGTGGCAAAATCGTCAAATGGACTCCGGTATGTTTGTTCTAAATATTTGTCTTTTTGAGCTTGTTCAGGTTGGTCCTTTTCTTGTTTGAGAGACTTTTGCGATTTTGCTGAAATACCAAATTGTGTGACATCAGGGATGATTGACGATAGAGGTTCCACTTTATCTTATAGTTGGGTCATGAAAAAAGATGCTTGTTGAGATATTGAAGTGTGTTCATGTTTCCCCTTCTTTTTCTACAGATGAAATGGCAAACCCATCTCCAGCAAAGAGTCTCGGTGATCCTGGAATCACACCACTGTCTCCGACACATATTCAGGCAATTCCTCTATTCTAAAATTTTTCATCACCATCATAGCTGTTTGTGACATTAAATCGCTCCATCCTGAAGCCGCCTTGTAGAAACTGTTTTGGACCGACGATATTAGGGTGGAAACTTTGCTTTGAACTACCCAGTAGAGCACAGGTGTCAAAGTCAAGGCCCGGGGCCAGATCTGGCCCGCCACATCATTTTATGTGACCCGTGAAACCAAATCAAGCATGTCAAGTTCCATGATGCTTGCTAAAGTCTGAACCAAACTTTCAAATTGTCATATGTAATCCACAATAACAGTTATTTTTCTGGACGTCTGATGATAAAACTAGTTATTCATCAATTTGTTGTGCGCTGTGTATGCAATATGTGGAGGGGATTAAATATTTATATGGTTTTCCAAAACTCATAATGGCCCTCCAAGGGAAACCAAAACTACAATATGGCCTGCGACCAAAATGAGTTTGACACCCCTGCAATAGAGAAATTAAATAAAGTGAATTATGTATAACATTTGATGTTCACTCTGAAAGATGTGGACTTTGTTATGTCATGAAGGTCAAAGTAAAAAAAAAAAATGCATGCACAAAAGTAAAGGCAATTCAATAAGATAAGATAAGAAAAACCTTTATTAGTCTTGCAATGGAGAAATTCCCAATCAATCACAACTATAATCCAATTTTCAACCTCTGTGCTTTTCAGAAACATTTTTTTCCATAAAACCTGAAATTAAATGACTGTCAAATTGCTGCCCCCATAAAATATTAAATGTACTGATTTTGTTTTCAAGTAATATTTTAACATATGTAACTGTCATTAAACTACTCTTTGATGGTGTGTAGTGGTTGTATCAGTAAACGCAGAAGGAAGAATGCTCCAGGCAAATCGATATTGTGAATCGCAATGGTTCCCAATCTGTCACACAATGAGTACCCCCTCACTTAAACATGTTGATGATTCTATGTACGGATCGTGGCGGAAAAAGACCTCAAAGTGCAGGTTTTTTTTCTCCCTTCAAACATGGAGAGTGAATTACATTTCAGCCCATGTCCACATCTTTGAAAATGAAGAAAAGAAAGAAAGCAAAGCAGCAGCCGTCGGATTATTTTTTGTTGGCAGTTGGGCTCTCGTTGCTAGCTGCTAGCGGCTAGCTTCTGACAGCGAATGTCGGAGACTTGTGCCGTATCATACAATGGCGCTGTAATGAACGAACAATTTCTTAGCAACCTAAATTAGGGTGCAATTTTCTGCAGAAAAAAAAAGCTCTATTGTGAATTTGGACTGCATGTGCACACGTTTTTTTGGGGTTTTTTTTGGACCAACCAATGCGTGGACCATGTGCGGCACAACTAATGCTCAGAAAACAGATTCTCCCTGAGTTGAATTCTCACAATGTATGCTGAGGTTTTGCGTTAAGTTCTGTGTGATTTTTGAGTTTTCTGTCTTTCTTTTGGTTATTTTGGTGGGTTTTTTTTTTGGCTCTGTTATATTTCCACCCTTTAAACTTGTAGCTATTGTGGATGACTATTTGTTTACGACAGCTCAAAAGCATTGCAGTCAATGCACTAACTCTCCTTCATGTCAATGTTCTGTTTATGCAGCAGAATGACACAGACCAGGTTCCGTCGGGAATGGCCTTTGTGGTAGTGGTAGCCATTGACTTTGGCACAACATCAAGCGGCTATGCTTATGCATTCACTAAGGAGCCTGAGTGCATTCACACCATGAGGTACGTCATGTCATTTTTATGAAGGCGTAGTTTAACACCCACTTGATCTTGAAGTGAGTCATTCTCAAGTACCGTATTTTCCGCACTAAAAGGCGCACCTAAAAGTCTTACCTAAAAGTCTTCCATTTTCTTAAAAGCTCACAGTGCGCCTTAAAATCTGATGCGCCTTGTGTATGGTCATTACGGTAATATTTTGACCCCAAAATGGCTCCTTGCTCGAGACATGCTGACAACGCAGACTTCAAACTGAAGCCGATTGGGTACGCAGTTGAACACGGAAATAAAGCAGCGACAAGTGAGTTCAACGTTAACGAGTCAATGTTATAACTTGCTGTTGGTTAAGTGAACTGTGTCGCTGCCTTATTAAATAAGTTTTACTGACATCTGATCGTTCTGTTGGCATTTCCTTGAGCATAGCCCCATTTAGTGGATGCATTGTAGATTGTGTCTTATAATGCGGTGCGCCTACCGGGCTGCAATTTTTTTTTCAATTTCAAAACAATGTGAAAATTATTCCAAACATGTCTGTTTCGGAGCAGAAATTAAAAGATCTCGTCGTTTTTTTAGGGGGGAGGGGAGGGTAAGAAAAGTTTCAAAATACAGTGGCAAAATTGTCAAATGGACTCTGCGAGTTATTTTAGATAATTTCGGTATGTTTGTTCTAACTATTTGTCTTCTATTGTATCAATGTATGAAAAAAATTACAAAATAGGCCATTCATTGAAGGTGCGCCTCATAATCCAGTGCGCCTTTGAGTGTGGAAAATATGGTAGAAGTTGTGTTCAAGCGTTCAAGGGTAAGGCTCAGTTTTTCAAAGGAGGATTGGAATTTTAGAGACGATAGCACACCCATCCATCCATGAATTTTTTGTACCGTTTGGTTAATTGAAGACTTTCAAATTGCCCGTAGTCGTGAAAGTGAGTGTGTTTGGTTGTCTATCTGTGCCCCGCGCCTGGCTGGTGACCAGTTCATGGGGTACCCCACCTACTGCCTGATTACAGCTGGGAAAGGCTCCAGCATGCCAATGACCCTAGTGAAGATAAGCAGTTTGGAAGATAAATTCATTTATCTTTGCCCTTATTACAGTATATGTGTACAGTACATAGTCTTGCATAGGTTTCTATGAGGCTTTCCTGTCCGTTGCCCTCCTGAAAAAACTCAATATTGAATTGTTTCTTAACTCGAATGGGTATAGCATTTCAGCCATTTTATTCTTGATTCCACTTAGTACTTTTCAATTTAACTCCTAATCGAGTTGGGCAGTATTATGGTTATACAGTATCCTACGGTGTCTACAAATAGCAATGCTGCCACTTTCAACACGGTCATAGAAAAAAAAATCTGCAGCACATAAGGACCGAATAATATAACATCAGATATATTTGATAGCACATATAAATGTTTCGTTGTTTTCAATGTAATATTCATTCATTCATTTTACGATCCGCTTTATCCTCACAATGGTCGTGGGAGGGTGTTGGAGCCTATCCCAGCCATCTTCGGGCAGCAGTAGGCGGGGGACACCCTGAACCAGTTGCCGGCCAATCGCAGAGGGTTAATATTACTATAACTATTTAAAACTAAAGGAAGGCAATCATGTTTTGTGTAATTTTTTGGAATGACGTTCTATTCGTCACATGACAGCCCACGGACAGTCCGTGGCATGTGACTCAAGCGCATTGGTCACCCAAAAAATGCAACTGCCGCAATTTGGACTCTGTTTTTTGGTTGTTAGTTCCAACACCAACATTGCAACAAGTTACCAACCTGTGCAACACATTTTGTAATGCTACGTGGGCTGACGATCGTTTAGAAAAAGGAAGCGAAATATATACATTTCAGGCAGGCAGTCATCAGCACACAGATATTGAGAGTACATACAGTAATTGTTGATCGATAAAGCCATCATTGAGTGGCTGCTATGTTGAAGAGAGAGAGAGAGAGAGAGAGAGAGAGAGAGAGAGAGAGAGAGAGAGAGAGAGAATGATTGGGCTTGTACGAAAAAATCAGCACATCTCTTTGCCTCCTCCTCATCAATACTGATTAAATGTCTTATCAAAAGCACATCGGCTGCGCGGGGATAGCTGGCCAGGAGCTAGCTGGAGTCTAACGGCGGCTACACCGTCAGAGCGTAAAGTGAGAGAAACCTCCACTAACACAAGTCTCTTCGCCTCACTCAGAAGGCAATGCTGATGATTATTAATTACTGTATAAAATTTTATAATTAAATATTTAAGTAATACATGTACTGCGGTAGTCTTTGTCTCAAATATGTAAAGTCTAATCACTGTTTACATATTTTAAACATGCTGCTACTCACACACACTGACACAGAAATTCCAAGGGGGGAAGCCAACCCTTTTTCCCTTTTTTTCTCCGTTTTTCACTTATCACGGCAGGGTCCTGGTACCCATTAACTGGAGAAATGAGGGATCACTGTAAGTCTAAAATTAGTGACGGTATTACCCTACATCCCAGTGTAATAAGTGGACTTTACAACTGTGTTAGAATTTGAATACCACCCAACGCTTGGTCTCAAGTATGCTCAGAAAAGTGAGTTGACCCTAATTATAGGAGACCTCAATTCATCCAGAAATCTTACCTTAAATCAGTGGTTCTCAATTATATTCTGCCATGCCCCCCCAAGGAAGAGGAAAACATCTCGCATCCCCCCACGACTATAAATAGTATCATTTGTCTATAAAATTGTTATAAGTACACCTTTGCATAACACTGTATCCTTATTATCATGTAAGAGAATTAAAAAAAAGAAAGAACTATGGACCAACTTACAACAAAGAATAGCTTTCGTAACTGGAACAGAAAAGATTTGAAGTGCTTCTGAAATTCAAAAATAACATTAAATCCTTAATTTAACAATAATTATTTTTTGACTGACCATGTCAAACCATACGATACTGAAAAATAAATTTACATAAAATCAATAACTAATAATGCATTCAAACTAATCCCCAACATGATCTCAGAGCACAATATTAAAAAAAAAAAACTTTAACCAGCAAAACAAAAATATACAAAAGAATTTGTGCTTTTTTTAAAAAATCAAAGATGATGTCTGGATTAATGGCTACAATGAGCACGTTTTGCAATGCACAGCTTTTCAAAGCGAGGTTTGAAGCAGGACACAGCAACTCTCGGCTCCTGCTCAATGTGTAGCCGGACCTGTATTTTAGTTTACTGAAGTAGCAGTCACAGAGCGGCATGATTGTTGACAATATTCAGCATGTTTTCGCTGAAAAAAACTCAAGCAGTTTATCAGCGTGATTGGGGTGCAATGTCTTTAAGTGACGCCTTAATTTATTTGGCTTCCTGCTTTCCGCTACCAAAATTTTTAGACACAGTAAGCACATCGATCTTTCCTTGTCTGCCACCGCAGTCACATTAAAGCCAAGCGCTACATGCCTCTTCATATTTCCTCCCTGAGAATGCTCCCTGTGCAAACTCTGCCAATGAGAGTGTGACTGCCCCCTAACGTAGTGGAGGTGCAACTGCACATTATTTTAGGACAGCAAAAAATTTAAAAAGAATTTTCCCCGAGGTCAAACGCGACCCCCTTGACGGAGCCTCGCGCCCCCCAAGGGGTTGCGCCCCACTGTTTGAGAAACACTGCCTTAAATAGAGCTTGTTCTATCATGACTATTATCAGAAACAGGAAGTTGGATGGACTGCCTACTTACTATCCACTGTAACTATTTTATACCAGAAGTTGACAATGTCTCCCATTTATAGTGAGAAAAGTGTTGTTGGGTTTGATAGAGAGTTGGACTTTAACGCAAGAAATGATCATTTAAGAAGCTAATGCTTCCGAAAGGACTCATACAGACAACGTGTAATTTCCGGAATTTACAGCGCACCTGATTATAAATCGCACCCACTACATTTTAAAGGAAAAACCATTTTGTACACACATAAGCCGCACCTGTCTATAAGCCGCAGGTGCCCACGTTGTAACATGAGATATTTACCAAAAAAAAAAAAGACGGTACACAGAAAGCGTTTTCAAAGTTTTCATGACATACCTTAACTTTCCTTTCTAAATAGTGCCTGGGTAATGCAGTGGCAGTTGTTTTGTAAAACAGCACTTACAGGGCAGTTAAAAAAAACAAACATAAAAGTCACTGTTCACTGTCGAGTAATGCTTTTCTATGAAAAGAATCTTCACTTGCCAAAACACTCGGGCAACCATTCCTTCAGTAGGCTTTCCACCATCTACGCTTTCGTGTCAACTTTCACGACAATGTCTTTCGGAGTTTTTTTTGGGGGGGGGGGGTTTTGGCATAGTAATCCTTGGTGGATGCAATGCAGCCCAAAACACAGGTCAAATGCGCCCTCTCATGCCCGGTTGTTTTCACTTTGACAGATGATAGCGTCTTCCTCGACACATAAATCAACTTGTCTCACTCTTACCTTTTATGCTTGAGTGCGCCCCGGCGGCCATTAGAAAAATCTTTAAATAGGCCGCTTTATTATATAAGCAACAGAGTCGAAAGCGTGTGACAAAAGTCACAGTTTACAGTCTGTAAATTATGGTATATTGATTGATGACTCATCCTGTACATTATTATGATGACCTAATTTCCCTAGGCGTTGGGAGGGTGGCGATCCTGGCGTGTCCAACCAGAAGACACCGACCACAATCTTGCTGACCCCAGACAGAAAGTTCCACAGTTTTGGCTACGCAGCACGTGACTTTTATCATGACCTAGACCCTAGTGAGTCCAAGCACTGGCTCTACCTGGAGAAATTCAAAATGAAGCTCCATACCACAGCGGTAAGAATCATGCTGACACTCACACATAATTGTCAGCAACATAACAGTCGAAACACACGTTCCACATAAACTGTTTGGAAAAATGTAAAAAGTCCATCTTGTTTCCTGACTAGTACCGTATTTTCACGACCATTCGGCGCACCGTATTGTGGGGCGCAGTCTCACTAACGGGTGCTATTTCTGTATTTTACACATAGACAAAACGCACTGTATTATTGGGCGCAGTTTTACAGTGGTAAAACATACGCCAGCTTAAACATACGGCATGCATGCACGCCCGCTAAAATCACGTTTTTAAAAAGGCAAAATTGAGTTTGGTTGTACTTTATTTAGCCATTTTACAATGTACTCACGTTGTTCTTTTCACCTCTTCAACGCTCACCCTTCACTCATTGGCAACTGGTACCTGCTAGGGGCGTGCCTTTAGCGCCCTCTTACATGCCCACCCTTCACTCATTGGCGACTGGTACCTGCTAGGGACATGCCTTTAGCGTCCTCTTACACGCCCACCCTTCACTCATTGGCGACTGGTACCTGCTAGGGACATGCCTTTAGCGTCCTCTTACACGCCCACCCTTCACTCATTGGCGACTGGTACCTGCTAGGGACATGCCTTTAGCGTCCTCTTACACGCCCACCCTTCACTCATTGGCGACTGGTACCTGCTAGGGACATGCCTTTAGCGCCCTCTCACACGCCCACCCTTCACTCATTGGCGACTGGTACCTGCTAGGGACATGCCTTTAGCGTCCTCTTACATGCCCACCCTTCACTCATTGGCGGACTTCCGCATGCCTGTCGTCCCTCACTCCGCCTTTCCTCTATATAAACAGCGTGTCGGCCAGAAGCGCTCTGTCATCCTTTGGAACTCTGCTCATACACTAGACGCTCTGCATTATAAGGCGTCCTGTCCATTTTGGAGAAAATTTTAGACTTTTAATGGCGCCTTATAGTCGTGAAAATATGGTACTTGTTCTTGTGACACTGCTGTCAAGCACCCAATGAATCTTCACCGGTGGTTTATTGTTGCGCATGCATAAAGTTTGAAGTGTGTGTTGTATGTGCAACGTTTAGGTGGTCTTTTCATAAAAGATTTTCAGCCTAATTTTTTCGGTATCCCTCACCACCAGGTAGGTGATGCAAAGTGTACTCACAACAACATTCTAACTTCATCCGGGATACATGTACAGAACAGTTTTTGTTTTTGTTTGTTTTGTTTTGAAGCAATGTGTTTGAGGGCGATGGATTGTCTCAGAGGTAAGCAAGACATAGTCAAGGTCATTGAGTCAATAGGATGCTGTCGATACATTTGGAAAGGGTGGCAGCAATAAAAAGAAAAAGGAAAACAGAAAAGGAAAGGACAAAGCTGATTGTAGAAACAAGGATGTAATAAAAATTTCTTTTGAGCAAATAAGCTTACCTATGAACCAACTAAACGTTAAAAAAAGATTGAATCAATCATTGTCGCATTTGTTTTGTAGTTATTGTTGATAAAGCTGATCCTAATATCGTTGCCATCGTCCCCACAAACAGAATCTGTCCATCAACACGGATCTCCAGGCAGCCAATGGGAAGCGGGTGAAAGCTTTGGATATCTTTGCCTATGCACTGGCTTTTTTTAAGGAGCAAGCACTAAAGGTAATGTCCTGGTATTGATGATCAACAGTATATACTGTATTTCCATACATTGTCGACATCAGGGGTGCCCAACACTTCAATCGCGATCGACCAGTAGTTCGCAAACTGGTCCCAAGTCGATCGCAAAGGGTGTAGAGGGGAAGAAAAAAAGCAACCCAAAACATTTGTGTGTCTGTGTGCGTCTTATTAGTATGATATATTTTTGTGTTAGTGCATACTGCACCCTGAGCATCCATTGAGTCTCACTTTCGCAAAAAGTATTAAATAATAAAATAAAATTAAAAAGCAGATCACTGTTAACCTTTGGTGGCACTTGACCTGCATCATCCAAAATTGTTAGCGGTCAGTAGTCTGGAATTGCAGCATGTACAATTCACCGAGGGCACTGGCAAAGAATGGGAATCTGGAGTGCCGGGAGAAGCATTTTAAAACGGTACACGTGAGCTACGTTTGTCAACATGCTGCAAAAGTGCGTTCCATACCTCCTCGTCGGGTCTTTACTAAGGTAGGCAGTGATTTGCTTTTTAAAAACTCACAAACTTTTGTGTCTACTTTAATTTTCTGTTTCGTTCATCTTAGGGGCCGTTATGGCACATTCTCATCAGGGCATGCGTGTGTAAATTCGTGCATGGTAATGGGTCGATCGCGGGAGGTTGGCTGATCGAAAAGTAGATCTTTGGTCAAAAAAGGTTGGGCACCCGTGCTCTGCATTATTTCTTACATGAACAGGGAGTGCATTTTGGGAAATATATTCTGTTCATGGATTAACAAAAACCTTAAATCATTCACATTATAGGTAAGAAAAAAAATGGACTGTGAGATATGCATATATTGTATATGATGCATGCAACCATAGTTATAATTCCATGCATACATACTGTACTGTACATGCATTCATACTGTACATAGAATACATGGAGTCCACAGAGTGTGTTTGTTTTCATCTTGCAGGAGCTGAGTGATCAGACAGGTGGCGAGTTTGACAATAATGATGTGAGATGGGTCATCACTGTTCCTGCCATCTGGAAAATGCCTGCAAAGCAATTCATGAGGGAAGCTGCTTATAAGGTGGGCTAAGGGTCTCCACCTTCTATTATTCGTGCATCGATGACAGTATCACATGCAATTATATTAGGGGTCTTCCGATCAGCATTTTATGCTGCCAATTACGATACCATTCACATGGATTCGCTGCACATTTTTAAATTTTAGAGCTACTCACGAATCATTATTTCAATAACACTGGTCAACAGCAAGTTTTAGTCAAAGATGGCTTTGTGTCTCTTAACTTATTTTTGAGGCTGATTTAAAAAAAAAAAGTCTTTAATTTTTTTCCGAGCACATCAGGTTTTTGAGATATTTTCATTTTTTGTTTTTTGAGTTTGACTTATAAATGCTTGTGCAGTGTGGATTTTACCATGTGTAATTTATAGCATTTCAGAAAAAAATGACAGCTGGTACTGAACCTAAATATGATGAAATACTGTCTATTATAATAATGATTATTATTGTGAAAACCTAATGTGCTTGAGTAACAATGAGGTCAAATTCAGAATCACCTCAAATAATTTATCTAGAAAAGTTTACCTGCATATTTCATAAAATAATAATAATAATAATAATAATACAATAATAACAATTATTATCATAATAAACATTTTTTGACAAGTGTAATTGGTTACGTAGTCAATATTTCTCTTCAATCGATGACTCAAGATTTGAAAAAAGAAGATTCTGTCCAAAAATCCATCCATTTACTTTTCAAAAAAAAAATGGACTGTGCAGAAATTGCACGAACATGATTCAGTTGCTGGTTTGGTCTGTCATGTGGAAAGGGGGAGTGGACATCGTACAAGATGGTCTCTCGTTGGCTGCTGCATGCAAAGTACGAGTTTTGGATGATTGTTTTTCTTGTGATTGGCAATGAAAGGCATTGATTGGCATATGCGGTTCATGTGCTTTTACACGACAATCGATTGGTGGCCAATCGATCAGAGCACCACAACCATATTTTACGGACTATTTGGAAAAAAAAGTCATATATAATATGCATCTGGTTAAAAGGTGCATTATTTTTTGGAAACGTATGTGAAATTGTTTATTCTATTTATACCGTACGCTTATTTGATCGATTTAGCACTGTTATTCTTGGCTACGATCGGTGAAAAACATCAGGTAGCGCTGCATGGCTCGCTTGCTTTTGTTCGTCGTGCAACTACACGGGGGGTTGCTTTGAGCAGAGGAGGGGAGGGGATCCTCAGACAGATGATGAAAGTTTGAACATCACGAGTCAATCTGGTGAATGGTGGTTGTTATTACTTTGGCGAATGCTAAATGATATATTGGTTGACAGTTCAACAGCTGTAACCAAGTCAATGCACTCACCTTTTTCCAGCATTTTACAGCAGCAACTGGAAGCTGGCTGTATTTTTTTTTTAAACTCACACCAGTCCCACATTGTAAGATTAGAAATATGCCGCCCAAAAAGCTCATTTTACGTTGGATCTCACCGATGACTGCTAGTATTAGGTTAGTAGGACATTTCCCATGATTTCCCAGACCAAAACTCGAAAATACTTCCAACTTTCATGTCTAAGATGAAATCAGGAAGTATTTTGTCGTTCTGGTATGACGAAAACAGATGCCTGCTAGCAATTAGATATGGATTAGAATGGGAAGGCAAACATGAATGTTTAAGCAAATAGGAAGGAACTTAACGTTTACCTCCCGATCCCACGGACCGTAATGATATTTTCCCACATTTTAACATTGGAAATACAGAGCCAAACATAGGTCGCATTAGGCTCATCAAAAAATATTTCCCATGACACAGAGGCAGGAAGATGTCCTCATTCCGGTATGACAAAAATGTGTCGATGCCTGCAGGCATTTAAATGCAGGTGAGAATGACAACGCAAACTTAATGGGAAGGAATTTTGAATTCAAGACCATGAACTGAAAAGGCAACATTCATCCATTTAATAGGTCATTGGTGTCAAATTCAAGGCCCGGGCGCCAGATCTGGCCCGCCACATCATTTTATGTGGCCCACGAAAGCAAATCATGTGTGTCAACTTGCATGATTCTTGCTAAAATGTGCACTGACGTGTTAAATTGCCATGTGTAATCAATAAGAAATGAACTTTTGCAATAATTTTGCTATGCTGTTGACACTCACTTG
>CAAKHF010012077.1:0-14156 GCA_901007745.1 Hippocampus kuda
CGGTGTAGATGAGAGCAGAATGTAGGTCTGTGCTTGCCTACAGCCATCAGCAACAATCAGTTCTGCCCCACTTACTGACGCACTCGCGTCACAACAAACACACACACACACACACAGTTGGCGAGACATTTGCAAACATTTGAAGCTGATCATGTTCACACTTTGACCCACTGAGGATTGCAATGCACTATTTTGACATTTCAAATTAGAACATAGGCACACATACACTCAGACACACATACACACACACACACACACACACACACACAAACACACACACACACAATGCAGAAAACACATGGAATGATAAGGTGTACAGGTAATTGAAGAATCTAAACATTAAATAAAAATCAAGAATATTGTCTCGGATGTATTTTTTTTAGAAATGTAATAGTACTTGCAAAAAGAATACATTACAGTAAATGCGGTATAAAGTTTGAATTGAATTTTACATATTTCAAATGTTTCACTGAGTGGAAAAGGTCATTTCATGATTGCATAATGCTTGTGGAATTTACTTCCAGGTTTAAATTTCTTAACATGGATTACAGTTAGCCAGAACATTTTTACAATGACATTAAAATTCTTGGAAAAACATTTGATATTTCTTCTTTATTGTTTGAACAACAAGAGCATCCAACTCCATTTTACACAGGTATTATCACTTAAAACATACAATTTTTTTTCTCACAATGTTGCCTGCTGTTAGTCTGTCTGTAATTTTTTTAAATTATGTTCCCCTCGAAAAAAAAAAAAGAAAGAAAAATGTACGTGCTAAAAATTGTCTTATTTTCCTATCCCATGAGACTAACTCATTCATCCATTCATTTTCTGATCCGCTTCTCCTCACAAGGGTCGCGGGGGCCTGGAGCCTATCCCAGCCGTCTTCGGGCAATAGGCGGGGGACACCCTGAACCGGTTGCCAGCCAATCACAGGGTACAATGAGACGAACGACCATTCGCGCTCACACTCACACCGCGGGACAATTTTAGACAGTTGCCATCTACCGTGTGCGTGTTTGGAATGTGGGAGGAAACTGGAGTACCCGGAAAAAAGCCACGCAGGCACGGGGCCTCATCCAGCATCTTAGCACACTTTTTTGTTCTAAATACAAACAATAAATCGCTTTTTTTTCCAAGTCGGAAATAGCAATTCATGGATTCATGGCGACCAACAAGGAGCTTTTATTCCACTACCAAGCAGGAAATGCAAACAAGTTCACTTCCAGGTCATTCTTGTTTCACATTCTCATCATTCTCGCAATGAATTTAGTGAGTCTAAACGTTCCCACGCTGTGCTTATTTGCTTTTAATGCATCCGTTTACAGCCGACGTCATTGTCGGTAAGCGTGCTAATTGTGTTTATTGACCGTGGATGAGCAAGGATACGAGGTTAGGAGGAGGACAAAAAGAGGGGAGCATCCACCCGCATCAATTTTCATCCACGGTAAATTATTGAAGGGACGGCGTCGCCCTTCTCGCCTTCATGAAATATCCTCCGACAAAAGGGCTGGTGATTGCATGTCTACGCACCAGTCGTAAAGGGGAATGTTTCATGCGCACGCGTGCCGCATCCCGAGGGAGCTGATTAGTGGAAGATTTGTCGGGCGTCCCACCACAAACATACATGCACCCAACCCCCGCCTGCCTTCAGATTGCCAACACAAAACCCTTCTTGGACGCATTTCTGTTATTTCATGCGGTGTTTCCCTCACTTGATCAAACCAAAGCACTGTCCGTGAGATGACTAGAAATGCCAGCGATCCCTTACAGCCCCACAAAAACAAAAATTGCGACGTGTTTTTTTAAATTTATTTATTTATTTCAATAATGAGTGGGGGGAAAAGCAGTCTCCACTGTTGTGCTTTGTCGAAAATATACAAGCACTGTAGTACATGCATTTCATTTTATGTAACCAGTTTGTGCGTCATGATTTCATGCGACAATGCCCATTGACATTGTGCTCCCTCTGGTGTGTGAGCCTTGGCCATCACGAGGCAGTAAAATCGAGCCAGAAAACAAAAAGAAACATTTCACAGCTCAGTGACTCAGTGAGCTGTATTCATGTATTTTTCCATTTTAAGCTGTATTGTTATATTTTCTGTTTACGTGTGTTGCTGCGCTGTGTGTTTTCAAATATCAGTTGCTTCGAGGTTTATAACTGCCACAGCAATGCTAGTTTCACGAGCCCACTTTGGTAGTTTCGGACAAATTCTAAGTCGGGTTACTTGAGAATGTTAATAAGTATGCTTGCCGATTCATCCGCTTCATGCGCCATATGCCTTGATCAGCTACACTAATTGACATGAAGTGTAAATTGGCTGTTTGCCATTGAAGTGCTGTTTCCACCAGGGAAAAGTCAGTCAAGTGTTTGTGGGTGCTCTCTTTATGGGAGGAATTTGCCGGTGGCTTCATTCAAGTGCCGTTCATTTGCAGTCTGGTAGCAAAGGGGTGCACGTCCCCTGCACTGGAGGGAGTCTCATATTAGTCGACAAAAGTCAACAACAACAACAAAAAATTATTGCGAAATAGTCACTAAATTGACAAAACTGACTAGTGCTCGCTTTACAGTATTATTCCCAAATAATGTTGAGTGAAAAAAAAAACGTCCTGCGCCCACGTTTGATTTCAAGCACACTTTTTTCCTCCAACAGCATTACAGAATATATTTATTATGAGCATATTTTTTTCTTCATCTGTGTGAGTTCAAGATGTGAAAATAGGTTACAGACAGTGCAGTGTGTGCGTGCGTGCGTGCGTGCCGTACCAACTAAGCAAAAGTGTTGCGCCTGGCCCAGATACGAGTGAACATCACACAGTCTGCAGACAGCATAGCAACCAGACAAGTCTGATCGCAGTCTGGAGGAGGAGGAGGAGACGTGGGAAGACACCAGACATCCACCGCAGACTGAATCAAGGAAGAAATATATATATGGGTTTTTTTTTTAAGGCAAAACCACATTTTCTCTTCATATGCCTTTCTGCGATTCTACACTTTCAAGCTCAGTGGCACAGATGAAATTTCTTTCCTCAGGAGAGAGAGGAGCCGCTGCGGGTGCCCTCTTTTGTTCTGTTGGTCATTTTTTGGGTGTTGATGTGGTCCCATAATGTAAAAATGTGCACTGCGTGATGAAGTTGATTGTTTAATTCTTTAAAAAATGTTGTGCAAAAATTACATAAGCATTGGACAAAAGCTAACTGGTCCAAAGGTTCTCGTGCTGTCAGTGTGGCGCTTGCAGCAGTAGTGGTACGCAGGTTCCCTCTGCTGGTAAAACGAATCATCACTGTCTTTGCAGTTCACTTGTATTTTCATGCAAATGTTTGGGTTTTTTTCTCTTTGAGTATATTTCTGGATGTTTCCCAAAAATACTGGGGACTACAACACAACTGCATTTTAATGTTGATTATTATAGGGTGTACTTGCTTTTTTGTGGAAGTGTCAAGACTTAGATCTTCATAAAATCTGTGTATGTTGGGGGGAACACTTCTTCAGTTTGATTTTACTAAACAAACTGTAATTCTAATAATAAAAATGTATTTAAAGGGTTGAACTTCCGAAGATTATATGTATGGCTTGCGCAAGTGTTATTTAATGTAATTCAATTTGTTTAAAATGCAGGCATTTTGAGTGGTAAAACCAACTTCTCTATATAAGGTTAAATTTCTATCGACGTGCTGCCTTTTCCACTGGTTTGTGTCATTTTTTTTTTTTTTTTTTCGCGCCTGCTCATGTAACCTGCCTGTTCTTTGTTGTTGCGAGCTGAGCCATTCAAGCAAGAGGAAATTCGTCAGGCGCCGGTGGCTTCAGCGACTATTAGCCAATTAGCGGAGAGCATCGCCGAACGGTTCCGCCTTTACGCGCGTTCTCAGCCACCCATTGGCTAATGTTAAGGGGCCTGACATATTTGGGGTTGTGTCTGTTCCATAACGGTGAGCTCCATTCAAGGTGCGGGGACGCAGAACGGGAGGTGAGAGACTACTGCCGGGTGTACCGTTACGGTTGTTCAGCGGAGAAGAGAAGCCAAGAGTGGTGTTGCTGCGAAAACACGGAAAGTGCCAGGTAAGTAAGTATGACAACTCTTATCTCGTAACACCCGCCAGAATTTGGATGGACTCGTTGAAGGAAAAAAAAAGAGCTAACCTTGGCTAAATTACGTCACGTTCGTGAGGATGGTGCTGTTTTCCAGCCTTGTTTTTATATGCTGCCATAAATAAAGTTATCAGGTGTTCGCGTGAACGCTGAAATGCGTGTGGGACAAATAAAGGATTATCTTATCTTATCTTATCTTATTTTTTTAATATCACTATTGTGACCTTTCAACCAGAGAAGCGTGATGACATAAAGGGTGGTTCCAGAATTGAAGGACACTTTACCTCCCACCTATCGAATTATCCACAAACAAAATATTCCGAGTAAATTAACCAAATCTGAAAAATACAAAGAGAAAAGTTTGCGTGAAAATAGTTTTTAAAACACAAAATAAGTCTGGAGTACAGCCTAAAATGCCCCCCCTCCCCACATGACCCAGTTGAATCTCAAATAAAACAGTTAATTTTTTTAAAAATATAATTTGTTTCATTGCTGTCTCTTATAACTGTCGTAATATTTGTTTTAAGAAACATAATCTTTCAAATACGAACCAATTTTCAAAAGACTGGATAGCGCAAACATTATGTCCTCTCTTCTACTTTTCACATTTTGATAAAATAGTTATCCTCGATTGAATATCTCACTCTACCTCATGCAACCCTGTTAAGCATATGATCGGAATAAGATAATTTTTAAAAAATTGTCTTCCCTTATTCAGATAAGTAAATGTGTGCTCTGCAGTCAAAGCTGGTTAAAAATCCAGCTTCTACTCCTGTGAGAAAGCTGAGATAAGTCCGGAATTACAACCCTGTTACTGTGATTACCTGTATTGTAAAAACTCCCAAAAAATCATGTAATAAAAATTGCACCCTTGATCTAAAATTAGCAAATCAAGACTTTGATCGTTTATTCCCTAATATTGATGAATATGTAGCGGAAAATCAGAAAAGTGAAGGTTTATTTTTCAGGAATTTGAAGCCAAAATGTCCTCCAATTCTGGCATGAACACGTCGACTTTGTTTGTGTTTTCTTTGCTTGAAGAGCCGATCAATAATATATCAAGTTTATTAAACAATAACAGGATGGACGCCATGTACCAAATGTGCTCCAAGATGTTCTCCAAATGGCTAACACGGTCAATAAACAATAGCAGGATGGATGTTCCCAAGCAGTGGCAGCAACAGATACATTCATTTCTTTGCAATAAAATGAAAAACTACTCCAGTGAGTGAAACTCCAACTATCACAGAAGATACATTACAGACCTACCCGGGATAAAAATCTGCAATCTCAAGAGAACATTTTTATTCAACAAAAAAAGTCCCCCTTTCACACACTGTAAATACATTTCAACTTATTGAAACACACACCATCGTATGAAAACACACTTTTGAAAGCACCGATGCGCATGTGTTCTCACTCCGTTGCTGTTATCAAATCGAAGAAAATGGTATCATCTCACTTTGAGGAAACAAAGACTCACGCGCACAACTCCCCCCCCGTAAGAGGCACGGGGGCTTACTTCGAGCTGTTATTTGTCACTTCCGGTTGAGGTCGACCGTGGCAGAAAATGACAGAGAGTTGTTTATTTAAACACCAAAATGTTAAACCGAACCATAACTTGTCATTTCTTCTAAGGAAATTGATACCAACATACAATGCCAAACGACAGGCTAATCGAAATTCTCATTCATGTTACGGTAATTTTTAACCCTCCAAAAAAGTGCTGCTTGAACACAAACGGAACATACAACGGTGCTCACAGACATAAATCCTCTGCACGAACGATGATCGGTCCTTCGGCAGGTATGAACGGTGCCACGGAAGTCACCAAGAGGCGGGTCCAAAATGGCAGCCACAGCCAATCGGCGTCCGACAAGATGGCAGAGCCTGCGCAGTGGGGGAGAGCCTGGTGAGTTGCTCACATGATCAGCGACGAGACACATCATGTTGGTTTCTCCGTGGCCGTCGCATTTCCTTTCCGTGGAAAATGCTGAACCGAGTTTGTTTCTCTGCGTCGGTGGACTTCAGGGAGGTGGACTGGTTTTCTCTGCTGAGCGTGGTGGCCCTGCTGTGCTTCGCGCCGTTCATCGTCTTTTTTTTCGTGATGGCCTGCGACCAGTACCAGTGTTCGGTCACGCAGCCCCTCTTGGAGCTCTACGGCGGCGAGACCACCCTCCTCTCCATCTGGGCCCGCGTACCCTTCGTCACCTGGTCAGCCGCCAAGATCTACGCCGTGTGGGTCATTTTCCAGGTACGAGCGATGCGCTACTTTGGCTCTGGCATCCTTTTGGTCCTTTTGAATCGAAATGTCGTTTGTGTTCCCCCTTATCGCGGATGTCTATTGAAAAGTTAATGGAAAAAAAAAAATAGCCCCCCGACAAGAGTTTGGCCAGTTGAGACAAAATTGGGTCTATCACGAATGTTTACACTAAAAGTCTAGAGGACCCAAGCCCAATATTACACATGAAGGCGACCATTTTGCTTTGAAGAAGCCATTTTGGGCAAATTCATTCAGTCGTGCCCACTGGAAAGTTAGAACAAAATTGGCCCCAGACAGCACTTTAACCGATTGACATGGAACTCGGTGGACGTGTCTACCGTGACGGGATGCATAAAAAAGTCTCAAGGAGCCACGCCCAATATAACATAGGAAGGCAACCAGCTTGGGTTGTAGCAGCCATTTTGGGCAAAATGCTTTTGTAGTGCCTCCTGGAAAGTTCAACGGGTGGCGGGGGGCAACCGCTGAGATAACTTTCACTGATTGACAAGAAATCAGGTGGACGTGTCTATCATGATGCGACACCCAAAAATGTCTCAAGGAGCTAGGCCAAAAACGAAATAGAACGAAGCAGCCATTTTGGTCAAATTCCTTCAGTTGTGAGTGGCCACTACAAAGTTAGAAAAAAAAATAGCCCCCAGAGCAGTTCCACCATTTGACATCAAATTGGGTGCACATGTCCATCATGACAGGGTGCACAAAAAAAAGTCTCAGAGACCCAAGCCTAATCTTGAACAGGAAGGCAACAATTTTATTTTGAAGCCGATAAAGATAAGGAACGTGATGCTAAGTGTGGCAATGCTCTTTCCTTGCGCTCTCTCATGTAAGCATGAAAAAAAGGTGGGAGGGGGGTGAGTCAGATCATGTTGACAAAAGTACCAACAGACTAGACACAGAGTATGTCAACTCTGCATTAAAAATAAAAAGAAAAAAAAAGAAAGTGGGTGTGATTGTGTCGTTTCCAGGTGGTGTTGTACATGTGCTTGCCCGACATCCTGCACAAAGTGCTCCCCGGTTACGTCGGGGGAGTCCAGGACGGCGCCCGAACCCCCGCAGGTAGCGACGCGCTCGCCTCGCCGCAACATTGTGGACCGTCGTCTTGACGTTGGCTGTGACCTCCTCCAAGGCTTCATCAACAAGTACGAGATCAACGGGCTGCAGTGCTGGCTCATCACGCACGTCCTGTGGCTGGCCAACGCCCGCTACTTCCGCTGGTTCTCGCCCACCATCATCTTTGACAACTGGATCCCGCTCATGTGGTGCGCCAACATGCTGGGCTACGCCGTGGCCACCTTCGCATTTGTCAAGGCCTACTTATTCCCCACCAACCCGGAGGACTGGTGAGGACATTTTACCCCCCCACCCCCTATTTGCTGTATCAGCTACAACAAGAGGGCGCATCACGAAATGAGAATAATTCACGGGCTCAGGCATTCAAATTTTACACAGTGAAAAGTGATTTTTAAAACAAAACAAATTAATTCACTCTGATTCAAGGAATGAAGGGGTGGGGGTGCTGCGGCAGTTATCTACACACAAGACAAACAAGTGCTTCTCGGTCTCTGCGTAAAGGATACGGCGATAACATGCAAACTTGAGTTTTTTACATTTTCCTAAAAAGTCAAATCTTTCAAAAGAAATAAGGATGGCTGCAATTCCAAAGACTTCCGCATGATTTCTTCTTTCAGAAAGGGTCACACTTGTTCTGTAGTCACAGGATGACTCTTGTGTCTCCGCAGTAAGTTCACGGGCAACATTTTCTACAACTACATGATGGGCATCGAGTTCAACCCACGCGTGGGCAAGTGGTTCGACTTCAAGCTGTTCTTCAACGGGCGCCCGGGCATCGTGGCCTGGACGCTCATCAACCTCTCCTACATGGCCAAGCAAGAGGAGCTCTACGGCCAAGTGAGCAACTCCATGCTGCTGGTGAACGTCCTGCAGGTGAGCGGTTGTCCAAACACGAATGTTGACAAGACGCACAGGCATAGATTCTTTATCCTCGGCGACAAATGACAGATATTGCCGCAGCTCACTGAGCGGTCGTGGTAGTTTCCTTGCAGTATACCCTGAAGTACACACACGTGGCCCCCCGTTGTGGACGGGTTCTTCTCTCTTTCAGGCCATCTATGTGTTGGATTTCTTTTGGAACGAAGCGTGGTATCTCAAGACCATCGATATCTGCCACGACCACTTTGGCTGGTACCTGGGCTGGGGCGACTGCGTGTGGCTGCCCTACCTCTACACGCTACAGGTCGGTCCACAAGTCAAGTCCACAAACAGGACGAAAAACAAAGCTTGTCTTCGAGTCGTCATCAAGATGTCCTCTTTCTCTCTTAACGCCGTCGAATTAATTGTCACCTGTAGACTGCATGGTCACACAGCGATTTTAGTTTTAGTTTTAAGAAAACACGATGTAAACATTTTTGAAAATTTTCCCCTCGATATTGCAATTTCCAGATAATATGCCGTTGTTTTTTTTTTTTTTAAAGGTCCTCTTCCCATTTCTTTTTTTTAACAAACACAAGCAGGAAATCGATCTGTATTATAATAAACATCAGATTTATGATCCAAAAATGTTTTACAATTATAAAAGTTGAGCTTGCGTTCAAATAAAGACGATGAACCTTGTATTAATATGAAAGTCTTGGTTTTTCTCGGCTTTAAGCAGTTACAACAACAGCTTCACAAAATAATGCAAACAAATCTTTGGCTAGATCAATTCAACATTTTGTGAAACAATGAGATGGAAACATGTGCACTTCACTTTTGAAGCGCAAAAGGTATCTTGGACACTTTCATACATCCAATCTACACGCACGGTGCACAATAAGCGACCGAAATGAAGCATTTTTTGTGTCGTTTCCTCCTGCCCCCGAATTGCAGCCTTTGCCATTTGAAAATTGCTTTCTCCAACGTTGCGATGTCGATTTGAAATCCATTCGTTGTTCCAGCCCTATTTGTGACATGACCGTACACTGTCAAAAATGTTTGTTCTTTTCTTCACGCACTTGACCCCAGCGTGTGATGTCGCGCAGGGTCTGTACCTGGTGTACCATCCGGTGCACCTGTCCTGGGCTTACGCCGCGGCTGTGCTGCTGCTGGGCCTGTCGGGCTACTACATCTTCCGCGCCACCAACCACCAGAAGGACCTGTTCCGCCGCAGCGAGGGCGCCTGCGCCATCTGGGGCCGTCCCGCCACCTTCATCGAGTGCTCGTACCGCTCGGCCGACGGCGGCGCGCACCGCAGCAAGCTGCTGACGTCGGGCTTCTGGGGCGTGGCGCGCCACTTCAACTACACGGGCGACCTGATGGGCTCGCTGGCGTACTGCGCCGCCTGCGGATTCGGCCACCTGCTGCCGTACTTCTACATCGTCTACATGAGCATCCTGCTGGTGCACCGATGCGTGCGGGACGAGCACCGCTGCGGAAGCAAGTACGGCGCCGACTGGAAGCGCTACACGGACGCTGTGCCGCACCGACTCATCCCAGGAATCTTCTAGGCCGAGTGGAGATGCTCAAACCAAGCCACAAAATAAAGGGCGATAAATAAGCCGTCGAATTTTCAAAATGCAGACCGACAGTACTTGTATGCGGGGTTGTCAAGGGAGAGAACATTTTCGATCGGTCAATGTATTGACGTGTTGTATCATTTGAAAACGTGCGTACCTACTCGAGGGTTTCAAATGGACTGAACATTTCCGGCAACTTCCATTTTTTTCCAGATCGTTTTAAAAAGTGCATACGGTGCCTACGTAAGGACAGTGGGAAAAAGTTTACATGTCACACCAGACGCTGCCGCTGACATCATCTAATTATCTCACTGGGGGAAGCCGCATTAGCGTGAAGATGCCGTCTCTTACTAGCAGTGTGGAAGGGCCTACTTAATGTTCTCTGGAACAAAAAGTGAATGTGTAGGTAGATCCAGTTTGTTGGTTCACACTGCCACTTGGGACACTGCCACATTTCCAAACCTGATTTGGAATCCATTTCATTGCTTTCTTTTTTTTCTTGTAATTACCCAGTAGGAAAAAAATGTGCCAATGCCCTCACCTGATGACCAATACTGTGGACCAAATGTCTTGTAATCTTACTGCAAGTGATAATTCATGATGATACGCTACAACGCTCCGAGCTGCAGGAGACCAAACGAGTTTTGCTGGCATTTACAAAATAACACGACAACATACCTTATTAAGTTGACATCTACGGTTACATCCCAGTTAAACTTTCTTAATCAACTTGTGTTCATTTCCTCTCGTCACATTGAGTGAAAAGTTGTTTTTTGGACATTTGTGTTGGCATAAAATAAAAAACTCTCCACTTTGGGGTCAATCACAATATATTAGATGTGTCATTAGCGCATCTTTTCGTTACAATAAGCCTTTCAATCAAATTGACAATGTACAGCATATCCATCAATGTTATCTTAAAATAAAAAAAAAAGCTTAAAAAAAATAATTCAAATGTTGGATCAATGATAATGCCAAAAAACAGTCACCAAAGCAGTCGGAAATGTCGCTCAATGCCAACTACTCCGTGTCGTGAGTAGACGCTCTTTGAACGATGGAAGACGATGACGAAAAAAATTTACTCGTTCATAAAAGTCATCCTGAATTCTTTCCGAGCTGATCAAATAAGAAGCGAAAGCGGTTTGTGGAAACTTTTCCATTTCAAGCTGCCATATTGCCTTGTGGGCGGTAGGGGGCAGCAAATGACTAGCGATCAAAGTCACTGGCGCGTCAAGTTTACGAGTTTGAATTGTTTTATGCATGAAAGTCGTGTCATAAAATACCAATCACGATATCTTGTTTTGAAAACCAACAGCGATTCATTCTTAATATTGCAAGTCTATTCATTATTTTATACTCTTGGACCATAAGGCATTTTTAATTTTAGACTATAAATATAATAACCATTAAACAATAGTACTGCATAATTGCATTTTAAAACATGTTTTAAGATTATTTGTAAGATTTTGTATCAAATCACAGCTAAGACATTATGTCTAGCATAAAATTAAAGAACAGTGACTGAGTTTAGCTTTTTTTTTTTTTTTTAACCTCATCGATGAACACGGTGAACGACTGGTTTGCATGTCCGCCTCACAGGGCAGAGTTCATGGGTCTGATTCCGGGCCACGGCCTTTACACCTGAACCGTGATGAAGAATGTTCAAATTTATTTATAATAATTCGATACATACAGATATGTACACTATGCATGCAACAGTAAAAGAATAACAACAGATTCTTCTTCCACAAACATGAGCTGCTTACTCAAGGTTTTTGCTGTACAACTTCATGACTTCCATTTCCATGATTTCCAAAGGGCAAAATTGTCTCCAAATCAAAACAAACGAGTTGTGCACTGGATTGTGTTCAACCTTGTGGCGTCCGCGCTGTAAATCACTCCTGATACTAAACTGTCAATATGGCCTCGTGTCTTTGTTGCAATATTGACTGATGATTATGATTCACGGATGTGAACTGCTCCTAATTCTCCAATCAGGTTAATGGATTCCCAAAGCATCACTGACAGGCAGGAAGCGCGGCCCGACGTCCGCCTTGACAAACGGCCTCGCTGGACTAGACGCAATTAGCAATTTGCAAGTCTGGCTGTGACTGGCACACATTGTCTGGCGGTCACTGATAATGTCAGTATACTGAAAAAAGGTTTTGTTGAAGTTGCACAATTCCGTGAACTGGTTGCACAAAATAAAAACATCTGGACCCGGATACATTTTTTACGTAGTCTATATATCTACTTCAGACAATTATCTGGATCAGGATGATTTGATTTTGTGCAACCCCCTTGACAAAAATAATTTGAGCAATTTGAATGCACCGTTTTTTTTCACTGGGGTGAAGCAGTGTGGTACAAATACAGTGGCACTTAAATATGTTAAAAATATTGCTTAGATGGCTATAACACCATGGCACCGATACTATTCACCAGACCGACAACAGCATTTTACATTGTTTGTTCGCATTCAATTAAGGATCAGACTTTCCTAAGCCAAAGCTAAGAAGTGGTTTTAAAATGAGCAATTCACTTTATTTGACGTTTAGTTTGACAGTACACTTCAACTGGGGAGCAGCAATTAACAGCTTGCACTTATACCCATTTACTGAACCGGACAAAATGAGAACACTCACAAGGAGCGAGTCCAACCCCAGCGGCTGACATCATTTACTCGGCCACGCCTCTTAAAAGAGGGGAGGGGAACGTCTGTCTGAGCAGATTGCGTATGAATGATGATGTGTCCGGTATTTTTTATTTTCCTCCGTATAAGCCCACAAGTTTATGGATACTGTATATTTATATTTTTTTTATCTGTACTTCTCCTCTAGTCCAGTGTATGAGTACTTCTGCCACCTCCGCTGATGGGGCATAGGCGGGGGCCGCCCAAGAGGGAACGTACAGAAGAGAAACATACAGGGGAAAACACAATAGTCTGGCCTGATTTCCCTGCAGGCCAAATTATTTTTTATGAGAAGTTTTGCAGGGTGAGAGCGGCGTGAAAAGTTGGAAACAGGGCACCTCGGAGGGTGGAAAGTACTTTGTCAGCAAAAAAAATAAAAGAGCACCGAACAGTCGTGGATCACATCAAGAACATTCCCGGCATGATTGGACCAAGAAACCCGAGCTGACGTTTTCAAGTTGAATTGTTGTGTTATTCTGAACCTTTTTTTTTTTTAATTACACTGCCCACTTTTTTGCACTTCTCAATTCACATTATTCAAGTTATTCATAAAATTAAGGAAATTTGGGCTTCAGTTCAATCAGGGCATCTTGGTATCGATTTTTCACATTGCTGTGAGTCGGCCATTCTTCATTCTTAGACGTTTAAGATATCCTTTATTTGTGCTTTATTTATTTATGACAATGTCAACGTTCCAAAACTTCTACTTCCTCATTTCTTCACCAATGTATACCATTTCACTTGAGCTCGTTCACAACATCTCAGAAACTTTTTTTCATTTTTACGTGAGTCCTATCTCTGCCCATCTGTGGTTAAAATACAAAAGGAATAACAGTCACAAATGTTGCACAGGTAATTAAAGCCAATAAATAAACCACAGATGATCAATAGGCAATCGAGTCTTTCTGCATTGCCTGCCTAAACAAAAGTGTATTTTAGCTCTTATCTTAAATGGGAAGTGCATTCAGGACGACATTTGTTTTGTGCGCATGGTGTCTTTTAACAAAATGTTCCGAAAAGATTTAAGAGCCTTTCTTTGACCTTTTGACTCGTGGCCTGCTAATGGCGAGTCGAAAGCCACTTTGACCATCAGACTAAACAAAGAGAGCCTCCGCTATATACCAGAGAGGTCAGAGTGAGCTGTATCGATAACCTGAAACGTCTTTGGAGGCGAAACGTCTGCAATGCGTCAACTCATCAAGCGCCTTGAACTTTGCCACCTTTGAACCACGACGGCCGTGTTTTAGCCTCAAGGAAGAAGACAGCCTGGGTGGCGGCAACCTCAAAGGTCAATTGCAATCCGTTGACCGGACTTTTTGAAACAAGCGACTCGCGTGAGGAGCTAACGTTGGCGCTACATCTTCACTCACAAGGAGGTCACACCGCTCACAGAGGACTCCCAATCCAATTCATTTGTTTACAAAAACAGTCACACTGCTCCTTCACAGCTCCTCCACACACAACAAACAGATCAACTGTCAAATCCAAATCAAATATCTTTGTTCACCACAAGGTGCCAGATAACATCGTTAGCATCTAGCACCATACAGCTAACATAGCCGTCTCCAAATTCATTCACAA
>CAAKHF010012079.1:11357-24840 GCA_901007745.1 Hippocampus kuda
CCCACCCCCAGAGGTTTAGGGATGGCAACACGAGATGAGAGCCGCCACTTAAGCTGCTGGGGAGACTGCCATGTATTTATTGTTCATCTACTTGGAGAATGACTTGTATCTGCTTTTTGGCAATTCAACTGGTCACTCTTTAAGGTTGATGGTGTTCTGCATCAGCTCACCTTAGTGTATGGGGGGGGGGGGGTCCTCATACTGGTGCTGAGAAGTGTTCACATGGTAGCAGATATTTATCGGCCTACTTTGATGCCCCCCCCCCCCCATCAAAAGAAAAGAGGCATATTTCCTCGAGGATGAAGCGGAGACCAAAATAACGTTAATCAGGTGGCCCGAGGCGGCCATCCAAATAAATGTTGATCCGCATCTGCTGGGAGCATCAATAAGCAACTGTTTACTGTGAGGTTGATAAATTGTCCGCAAACGCTTTGATTGAAGACATTTATGCAATCAAGATAGGCAGAGTTTGAAAATATTTCTTCACTAATGGCGCTTATGTATGTATGTAAGTATTTATTAATTAATTATTGGTTTTTGTTTGGTTGGTTGGGGTTTTGTTTGTTTTCTTGTTTTTATTTTGCGAAAGCATGACCTTTTCACAAAAAATGTCCAACTTTTTTCGAAAGTGTGACTTTTACAGATTTATTTTTCTTATTTTATTTTCTTACAGAAATATATAAATAAATATATAAAAAATAAACTATATATATTTAAAATATATATATATATATATATTATATATATATTATATATATATATATATATATATATATATATATATATATATATATATATATATATATATATCAATCCAACTTAATTTACAAAAACATATTGCTTTATTCTTTGTCTTCATTTTCCCTTTTTGGATATAAATGCCATAAAAGAAAAAATAATGTTATGTACTACGTGGGTGGCATCGATCAATGAACGAAACATTATTTTTATGAGCAATGACACCATTTTTGGTCCCAATAACTGAGATTGGATAATATACCACGGCACACCTGATCATCTCTCGAGGCACACTAATGCGCCACGGCACACCGGTTAGGAATCATTGTCGTAACGTATCATCATTTACATCGTAACTTTTCGTAACCCTCGCGTTGTACGTATCGCTATCACGTTGTAATCGAGAGTGGATTTCATTGTCGCGCTTTGCATTGTAAATACAGTCAACAGTTTGCGATCATATTTCGATTTGGATGCATTGTGAAATGTATTGTGAGTGAACAGAGATATGTCGTCAAGTGATGTCAATGTTCATCTCAGCAGACAAGTCGAAGAAGAAGAAAAAAAAAACCCTCAAACTCCTCCCATTGTTATTTTTATGATGACGGGGTCACATCTTTGCTCCAGAATGTCACACTTTTAAGTGCTCGCTAAATCAGTTCGCGATGCCCCCCCCCCCCACCGCCCCCTTTGACAGTTTACGGAGGAGTGGGTTTGGGGTTGACAAGGCGAGATTCACTCATCCGTGCGTTTGTTTGAAGACGGGGAACAGTTGGAGCGTTTAGCCTGCCGTCACCCCGCCGCCCTTGACTCTGTCGCGAACCGGCGCGACCCGGGACATCATCGCCGCACCGCTGACCGCTGAGACACCGCGGTGACATGTGACATGTCCCCCGACGCCAACAGGGGGTGGCAAAGGGAACCATCACTGATGCTTCCATTCGCCTGCCACCGCTTTTGTCTGCCGCCCCGCTTTTTCATTTCCCCGTGCCTTGTTTTCTGTCAACCGATGATGCATAATATCCCGAGCCCCAGGTTGGGCACTGTGGATGAGGTGAGCAGCTTGACAGGAGATATGGCGCCATTATTTGCGGTTACGCGTGACAGGTTAATTCTTGGCCGGTTGTAAATACAAAGATGGATTGAATTATGCATGGAGACAAGCAAAGAGGGGAAAGTGACGTTTGTGTGTGTGCGTGTCCTTTCAGGAATGTTTCACACACTCCGCTTTGCTCCACTCCCATTCATTTTGACTTTTTAAAAAGCCTCCGTGGATGACTATTTTGCTAATTGGCCTCAATGTAATTTTGTTGTAGCTCATGACATATAAATATAAATGTCTGATTTGCATGTGCATTCTCGAGTTCTTTGTGTTGTCGGCGGTTCCCCTTCAAAAATAAGCCACTCGCTCACGACTCTTTGCTTCTGATGGACATCCGATGACGATGTCATTTCCAAAATGGCTAACAGAAAATAGATACGTTCCAACCAAATTTTGTAGCAGTTTGTATATAAACCAGTATTTTAACTACACAGTTGAAATTTCGGGAAAAAAAAAATATCAACTAAAAGTCAGTTATATTGAACAGGGCTCATTATTTTTATATTGCCCCTCCTACTCTTCCCAAAAATTGCTTCATAGTCCAACAAATGAAGAATCCGATTCGGTCTAAATTGAAAGTTTATTTATTTGAAAACATATCCATGTATTAAACCAGAGTGTACACCCTTGCTTTAATGTAGCGGTGGTTTCAATCTCCGGAAAGGTTTTCCTTTTCAGTTTAAAATAGCTTACTTCAACTTCAACAATGCCGAGCATACAGACGTTAAAGGTGGAATCCGGAGTGAATCCAAGCATATCACAATTGGAGTGATTTCAATCAAAATTAGTCTCAATTGTATTAGGATCAATCATTAGGATCAATCATTGTAATTGACGTGAATGGTCTTGTGTCGTGTGAGCAAATCGTACTGTAGTCTGAGTCTCTGGTCTCGTACCGTATCCAATTGTATCCTCAAGTGAATCATATTGTGTTTCACGAGACACTGTAATTGGAGTCGATTTAATCGGACTGCATCGTAATGAAAATAAATCGTATCGTAAGTGGAGTCAATCGTATCGTATTGCAGTGAGTCATATAGTCGTTGGAGTGAATCGCATCATAACCGCCGAGGCGATCGTAAGACCAAGCTATATTTTAGTTGCTCAGAAACACACACACACACACACACCTGCACATCCTTGTTCTTTTTACACTTTGCAGCTTCTCCATGACCAAAGTCACGCTCATCTAATCTTCTCTAAGGTTTACAATTTAGATCAAGCAAACCAAAGCCACATCTCACCCGCATTTTCCCGCCGTGCGCAATGACCCAAAGGCAAACCTCTTATTTCATCATGACTCACACGCTTTGCCGTTTGCCGCAAAACACTCACATCGTCTGGCGCGGGAAAAAAAAGGCCTGGCACGAGTGCGTCACGGCTGAATTGTGCTTCTCACACTTGGTTAATTTGACATTTGGCTGATGAGACAGACGTTCCTCGACAGCGGCCATTATTCACACTCTTCAATCAGAGCGTGTTGTTTTTGCCATACTTAACAAATTCATCCCTGACCTTCCCGTGCCGCTTAGACTTGAGTTTAAAAGGCATATTAAGTCTTCATAACATGATTTTTTTTTCCCCCTTCCCCCTTTGTTTTATGATTGACGACGAGGAAAGTGAACCCATCAACCCATCCATTAAAATGTACCTCCGGCGACCCATTTCGCGTTATTGATGGGGGAAACGGAGCAGTATTGTAAACGTTGCTAAATAGCTGGTGTTCCCATTTTTGGATCCGGTCTTGTCTTTGCCAAAACAACCTTACTGGTTAATTTTAATTTAAAGCACCCTGTTAGGAACGGCGGCACGGTGGACGAGTGGTTAGCACGTCCGCCTCACAGTGCACCCACCAGTTGACGAGACTGAGTCGAGACCAAGTAATCATCACGTCGAATCGGAGAGACGGCCGGGCCGAGACGGCTCCGCTTCTTGCAGGCAAGTACGGCGGCGAATGTTAGCTGCCGTGGCGCCTCGACAAATAGGGTCTGCGAGTTTATTAGAAGCTTGCTTTAACACAACCAGCGTAACCCAAATGGATGCAGTTTTTGTTGCCAAAGCAAATACATTTTTCCTTCTGAGCACCGCTTAATTGATCAGAAAAATGTTTTCCCATTAATGTCCTGAATGACTCATTGCACAATCATCAATCATCTGATTTGAAGAGGAATTAAACCATTTTGGTTTGAAGCAGCCATTTTTTTTGGGGGGGGGGGGGGGGGATTCCAAGGCTCTAAAATCCAAATCCATATCGGATTTTGAAATTCGCCCAACTGAGCCCCAAACCCGAAGCAGGAATCCTAGACAGATGGGTGAGGCTGTGGATTTTTATTTATTTTTTACGCTCTCCAATCAATGCCGAGGATAGCAACAACATTTTTCATTCTGCTCTCATCTAAATGGCCAACGTCAGATATTTCTGCTTTTGTTTGACCGCCTTGACCGTGGCCCAACACGTTAAGATTTCACATAAAGCGTTCGTTCTGCAAACTTTTTTTTTTCTTTTGTCAACTCATCATAAATGTCAAAGCGCCTGCCGTGTTTTTTGGCATTGAGGGGGAGAAAAAAAAAGGTCAAGCAGGACAACGTTTTAGATGTATGCATTCACTATGATGTCTTTTTTTTTTTTTTTTCAAGAGAAAAATCCTGCAGCGCGTGGAAAGGTTTGAAGCCAGAAACAGTGGCAGGATGACAGGCAACTGTTGGGAGCTCGCTCTCCCCCTCAGCCATCACGTTGTCAAGCCACATCGATCTGAGAAAACCAAAAAGTGTGTGTGTGTGTGTGTGTGTGTCTGTGTGTGTGTGTGTGTTCGTGAGTGTGCACAGGCTAGGAAAGAACAGGAGAACTGCTTTTTTTTTTCTTTTTTTTTTTTTTTTGGGGCTGGATTTTTATATAATGCTGAATGAAAGGCTGACATTTGAGCGCCGCTTTATTCCGCAAGCCGCCTGGCATTTGAAATTAATCGACGGCTCTAATAACTATGCAGATTGACGCGGCGAGTTAGCACAATAGCTGCGCTATTTCCTAGTCTCGCTCTCAATTTCATCTCTTTGACGGTGATGACCGATATGATTCCTTGGCCTTTGTGGAAGCACTACCACCCTCAAAAAATATAATAAAATAAATAAATGACAGAACTTGAAGTATTTTTTGCCGAAAAAAAAAACAAAAAAAAACGAACGCCTCCTCCCTCCTCTTCCCCAACCTCGACCGTGGTGAACTTGTCACCTCCGTCTGCCTGAGCGGCACACGAGCGTTCGGCGCGGCTTTGGTGCTACTTAGCGTTTTGAGTCTCTGGAGACGCGACAGCTCTTCGCCGACATCCCCGCAAGCGATGTCGTGAAGAAGAAACCAGACTTAAATTGACAGCAATGCAGAATTGTTTTCACCCACGGTAACGTGGTGTCATATATTGGACGCCCTCCTTGGTAAAATCTTTACAAGCACGCACGCAAGTCAGAAAAAGCAAGATGAGCATCGAGAGGAATGCATGCCGGCCCACTTTGTATCGAACACAACCGCGTGACAGGATGAGCAGCGGTCGCCATGGCAACAACGGAGATCACCAAGACAAGCCCGAGACTTTTGGGAGTCGAGCCTGAGACCAGACCAAGATCGTTCTTGAATGTTGGTACACTAGTTTTAAGTTTATTTTGACAGTAACTTTCACCTGAGTGTGGCAATGAACATCTTGAAGGCTCTTTTTGTATTTTTTTTTTTTTGGAAGAATATTTACTAATGCTAACTTATTGTGAAGTGAGTTGAGTCATTTGCCACTATAAAGTGCTGGTAGCTCAAGTTTGCATTCACAAGTTAACGCAAAAAAAAAAAAAAACAAATAAAAAAAATATATATATGCCACCACAGAGGCAACTAAAATAAAAAATTCAGAGAGGTGTCAACTACTCGCAGTTTTTCGCTCTTCATGTCCGGGTCCCTATCCTCCGCAAATCATGCTATAGGAGGATGACTCGATAGAAAATGGACGGATGGCTGTCCCCCTTTATGTGTTTCGTGCTTTGCTGTAAATTTGACCCAGACTAGCGAGCCACTTAACAGGCAGCGCTTTAATCGAGCACATCGCATCGAGATCTCGCAGAGAGAATTAAAGAGCCGCTCATTAGAGTAACGTTGGAGCGTTTTATTAAACCCCAACATCAGAGAAGACT
The DNA here is from genome assembly GCA_901007745.1 of Hippocampus kuda. Taxonomy (NCBI): domain Eukaryota; kingdom Metazoa; phylum Chordata; class Actinopteri; order Syngnathiformes; family Syngnathidae; genus Hippocampus; species Hippocampus kuda. Next base: position 17,368 of record CAAKHF010012079.1, read on the forward strand.
CTAATCCCATACACACACACACACACACACACACACACACACACACACACACACACAAACGCAACACACAGTGATGCAATACATAGAAGTTTGTCGGTATACACAATTGTTAGTAGCGCTATGATCATGATAAGCGGTGTTAAATGCGGCCCAGTGGGACTGTGCCACACGGGACAGATAATGAGGCCAGGTGTTAATTAACACACAGCGCCGTTTCCCTTTTGTCTGCAGTCGCAGACCTCAATTTGGATTCATGGGGCAGCGGCGGGGGTGGGGTGTGTGTGTGTGTGTGTGTGGGGGGGGTCTTATTTGGCTAGGCGTCGACTTCAAAGGAGCAGACTTGGAAGTGGTGGCGTCCTCAAAGGGACTGCCTCGGCGAGGACTACGTTTACGTTGAAAAAAATATATACAGTGGGGGCGGGGGCACAGTGCTTGATGTGCGGCAAATGGAAACCATGAACATGCCGCGAGATGTGTGGCTTTCCCGTTGGTGTTTTATGATTAAAATGTCGACGCCAAAAGCGAGTTACGAATGTCACCTCTGCACCCGACCGACACTTGATGCTTGTCTTTTCATGTTTTTTCTTTTTTTTATTTTAACAGAGTGAAGCCAAAAACTCATTTAACATCAAATTGACCGAGCGTTCGGTTGAATTTATTTTGAAGGTACATTCTTTGATGTACAGGATGGACGACATCAAAGCCGGCGTGATCTGTTTCATTTCTCAGTCCAAAACACAAGATGTCAACATAGCATGCCAAGCAGAACACGTCAGACTCCATCAGGGGAATTACTCACCGTCTTTTGCTTCTTCTGTGGATTCTATACCGCTTCGCCGGAAGTCTCAAAGTGCTCCGAGTTTTGGCACAAAACACGAACGTACCATGACAAACCGTAGGAGACTTTTCTTTCAGTCTTTAGCTTTGTATTTGGTTATTCATACAACGGGTTACAAATATCTCAATAGGTGCTCTCACTTTGTTCCCAGCGGTCCCGTTTCAGGCCACATCATGAGACGATGCCGAGCGATGGGCAAACACCGCAGGGCGTCATTTGCTGCAGATGCCCGGCGAGATTTTTAAACCACCAACAAATTTGCCACGGTGGTCATGGTGCGGGTGAACCGGTTTCCAACCAAATCGCAGGGCACACAGAGACGAACAACGATCCGCGCTGACACTCGCACCGAGGGACAATTTGGAGTGTTCAATCAGCCTGCTCTGCATGTTTTTGGAATGTGGGAGGAAAACGAAGTACCCGGAGAAAACCCACGCAGGCACGGGGAGAATATGCAAACTCCACACAGGAAGGCCGAAGCTGGAATCGAACCCTCCACCTCTGCACTGTGAGGCAGACGTGCTAACCATTTACCACCGGGCCGCCCACAATTTACACAATAATTTGAATTTTGGGCTGTATCACCCAGCCTTAAGAACACAGCTATTTTGCTTCTTAAAAAAAAATAAAAAATCTTTGGGGAAAATTGAGTCCTTCAGGACTTTTTGGATGATATTCCACAATCTTGCTCCTCTCCTTGACATAAGATGTACTCCAAAACTTCCCAAGCCATGTGATGCTCGAACCTGGGATATGATCGAGCGATCACTCAACCCGTATGGAATTTCTAAGCCGCAAACGCTCCGAATGTCTTGACCCCTATTCCCGTCGGACGCTTTATACGACACCCGGAAGGATTAACGGAGGATGAAAGGGGGCAACACACTCGTCCTCTAAAAGGCCGATCTGTGTGGATGTCATCCATTTGGGAATCATTTGGACTTACGTGGTGTTGCTTTTGGGAGCGCGGGGCAAATGGAGCTCACCTTTTCAACTGATTAGGAGTTTATTGTGCGCGCCGATTGCCACCTTGTGATTTCATCGAGTGGTGCTTCATCCGTTCGCCATTTCTGTTGTCCGGGGATCAATTCCCAACTCGGGAGGAACATAATGGAGAAAGACGCCAATTGTCAAAGTCCTTGCGGTGTGTGATTCATGGCAGACGTGTGGCGGGGTACATGCGCAGGTGTCATGTGGTAGGTTGGGAGGTGTCGGGACCAGCGGGACGGCGGGTTGATTAATCCAGCGACACCTCTGCTTTCACATCCAATGGAAGTTTCTTTTTTTTTTTCCTTACAGCCCTGTAGGTTTTGGAAAAAGTTACGCTCTATTTAAGGACTCTTGTGTCGTTTTGACATTGCGCTGCTTGAAGGCTTCAGTCTATGATGAAAAACAAACGCCAAAAAACATGGTGACAATATACAATAAGAAACTTCCATCCATCCATTTTCTGAACCGCTTTATCCTCACAAGGGTCCCGGGGGGTGCTGGAGCCATTCCCAGCCATCTTTGGGCAGTGAGGGGGACACCCTCAACCGGTTGCCAGCCAATCACAGGCAACATAGAGACGAACAACCATCCGTGCTCACACTCACATCTAGGGACATTTTCGAGTGTTCAATCAGCCTGCCATGCATGTTTTTGGAATGTCGGAGGAAACCGGAGTACCCGGAGAAAAGCCACGCAGGCACGGGGAGAACATGCAAACTCCACACAGGGAGGCCAGAGCTGGAATCGAGGCCTGCACCGCCCCCCTGTGAGGTTGACGTGCTAACCACTGGACCACCCGGCCGCCCCTAAGAAACATTTCTGGGGGTTTTTTGGGTGGGGGGTGGGGGGGTCAGTATTTACGCTCACTGAGGACTTTCAAATGAATGCCCGTTACAAAAAGGTTCCCCACCACTGTTTCAATATCGAACGGCATCAGATTTCCTTGCAAGAGAACATGGTTTATGTGCCCCCACTAGTCTAAAGAGGGAATTCAGATTAATAATGGAAACAAAAAACAAAAAAAGTCTGATTATGCAAATTTGTGGGTGTTGAACTGTGAGTACGCCGGAGTCAACTGTATATCATATGTAATAACTATTAAATATGAAACCAGCTGCAAGGGCGTTATCAGTTGCTCAAAAAAATATATGGAGCCTGATGTTCACCGGCTTTCTGACCCGCCTCATTAGGACTGTTGGAATAGTTGTGTAAATTTGCATGCATAATTTCCATTCACTTTGGTCTGAGCGTTTATTTTAAGTGCACCCCGCTTTTCATGACCATCGTGAGTTTTTTTTCATTTCATATTTGATTTTTAAACCGATTGGCCGGCAGCCAATTAGATCAGCTCCTTAATTCCACACCGGCTGACATTTAGCACCATCCCTCCGCCTTTGCTAATGATCGGACCCTCACTGCCGTCGCGCACGTCCCCATCGTTGCGCTAAGTTAAGCAGCCGCTGTGCAGTCGGGAGACTGCAGCTGGTCGAGGCTAATAACATCTCGCGCGAGGCTGCGCCCTTCAGGTCAACCTTATATTACTGTAGAAGGAAAACAGAGGGAGAGATTTGAGCTGTGATTATTTTCATCCAAATCTCATAAGATCGGAAGGAGATTTTTTTATTTTATTTTTTTCACAATGAGGATGATGATGCTGATATCTGATGAGGAATTTTATTCAGCCATGTCGTGACATTTTTTTTTTTTGTTGTCATCGTCGTCTTCATTATTGCCCTCTTATTCGTGGTCTTTTGTAGTCTCGATTTTCTTCTTCGTTGTCGTATGAAAATCTTTTTTGCCGTCGCCCTTTTGCCGCCTTTGCCTTTTTCGTAGTCTTCTACTTCATCGCCATTGCCTGTTTTTTTTAATTTTTTTTTTTTTACTTTATGCCTGCCGTCTCCTACCTTCTCGGTCTCTTGTCGTTGCCGTTGTCTTTCTCAGCCTTACACATATCCTTCAATTCCTTTTTTTTTTTCTAACAAGAGTAAAATTATTTTGTGTACCAATACATCAAATGAAAAATAAGGTCAAAGTGCCCCAGTTAAAGTCCAATAAGCGACTCAATTAGATTGCGCGATAGTCATCAAGAGATCCACGGCAGCTATACGATCACCTATTGAATCAGACAATGATCCGTGGGAAAAGCCGAGGTGATATTTTTCATCTCCGCTGCCTCTGCCCCGACTGCAGGTGAAGGATCAAGCTGATGGGGCTTATTGTTTTCCAATAGGTGGCCCCCGGTACGGCGCTGAAGCTCCCCCGAGTCTACAATGACCACCGAGGCTATCGATCAGCCAGGAGGCGGTGTTTTCGTTGTTAAATAACCACCGCGGGAAATCCGATGGAAGGTTCTGACCTTCTTTTCCGTGCCCGAGCCATCAGAAAAGAAATTCCGGCGTGGTGGGCGCTTTGTAGCCCAGAGTAAATAGTGTCACTTACTGTTGGATGGGGAAAGTGCCTCTGCTTTATTGAGCGTTATTAATGATGGAAGGGACTTTTGTGAAAGAAACGAATCCCCCGCTGATGCCGAACGGGGCTTCCTCGAATAGATTGATCGCTTCCCCGAAGGCCCAAAGTGGAGGCGGGCGACGAGAGGATGATTATGGATTGAATTTATGACCGCTTCCCCCATTTCTTCTGCCGGCGCAGCGATGCAAATGTCTCCCTTATTTACTTATTTGTGCCTTGCTGTTCGATGGGGAAATTGCTCGTCGTTAGTCGCAGACGTGACGGTCTCAGGGAGACCAACAAATGAAAGAAGCAGGAGAAAGACCTTGGGGAAATCACAGGTTCTGCAAAACCTTCAAATATAAGACCATAAAAAAACCCCCACTACTTTTTGATCACATGTGACAAGCTTGAGGCTAGCTAGCTAGCTTCCTGGATAAGAATCGAAGGGAGCAGATTAGATTTTTACGTCGTGCTCTGTCTTGCCAAACAGCACCCACGAATACACAACGTTCACAGAAGATCCAAATCAAAGTTCTTTGCTCTCTGAAATCTGGTTGAGTGGATTCTCATGCTGTTTTAACTAACATTGTCCAGCACCATGCTACATGATACATGTTGTCCACTTGGCATGCAGTGGACGCTGGTCACCCTGGAAGGAGGATACCTCCATCTGGGGTCCCTTCTTAAAGGTTCTCCCCCCCCAAAATTGGATTTTTGAGTTTTTCCTTCTCCAGTTGGGGGTTTAGATCAGGGATGTTGTTCATATTTGTCAACTGTAGCGCTTGCTAAGCTCTTTGAGACTCATGTGATTAAGAGCTATACAAATGAATTTGACAATTTAACAATCTTGGCTCTGGCTGACTTATCAGGCCAAGAATATGAATATGAAAACAGAATGTCGAAGGCTGCCAAAATAAACCACAAATAAATGGGCTCAAATGCACGACACCAATTACAAAATCTTGTGCTAAGAAAAAAGTTGCTCCATACCCACTGTTGTTAAGTCCTAAGAAGGTAAAATCAGGAAGTAGGAGCCTACCTAAATAATACCAGCAACCGCACAGACGAACTGAATTGCACGACCCCGGTCACCAAAAATCCAAATCAATGTGGATTTTGTTCCACAAAAGTTGGACAATAGTGGCTCAGAATTAGAGTCCTATGGAATGGGAACAAAAACAAAATATATAAAGCTGTCAAAACAACACCAAAAGCAGCACAAACAGATTTTCTCAAATTCTCAACACCAAGCTCACAAGATTTAAATCAAAGTCACTTGTTCACAAAAGGTTGGACAATAACGACTCTGGCGAACAGAAAGAGGAAGTCGAAAACCAATCCAAATTTAAAAAAAAAGAACAAACAGCAACTAAAGAAATAATTCAACTTGGCTGTGATTTATCATGCCACATCCTCCATAACACACTCTGTTTTCTGCCTTTTTGGCCTCTGCGCTGGTGCGTTGGCGTCTCAAGAAGGGAACACTTAACAGCTTCGTTGGAAACCCGGCGAGCGGAAAAGGTCTCCTTTTACATTCCTCCCGCTTCTGTCTCGGCGGCATCACCCTTATTAGCCTCCTAATTGGATTATGCCGCGCGCCTTTGAGTCAGCTCGCCCCGCAATCTTGCCGCTGCGTGGCCTTGTTATTGACTCCCTGCTGAAGAGCAAGTAGCTGATAGCGTTGGGTGGTTGCAAAAGGGGGGAAAAAAAAGTGAGGAGATCCGTATCGGGGGCACAAGGGCGGGGTCATGTATCGAGCCTTCTTTGAGCATGAAATAGAGCATCAAATAAAACGGCTCTTGAGATAAATGGAGGAAGACAAAAACAGCGACAAAGATAAAAAAAATTGCTGAGCAATGTGTGCACAAAAACTTCTCACAAGAGCTCAGTTCAGGCTAAAAAGAAAGAAAAGTCCAGGCATTGATGTTGACGTCTGACGCTAACTACTAGCTAGCTAGCTAGAGAACGAAACAACGTAATGAGACATCAGCAAGTTTCCCGAGACCAGGTGAAGGCTCAGTTTTGCTGTTGTGACGGAAGAAACGGCGAGGACAAGGCAGCAGTGGAGACTGCTAACATTAGCCGCTAGCTCTGACTGCTAGCCTGTTAGCTGCCGACTGTGGAGCGGCTGTAAAATTAGCACAAAATCTGAGGCGATTAAAACATAGCGTGCGATTTTATATGGCAAAGTCCACGCTGTGATGTCAACTGCTAACGTTTGCGACTCGTGTTAGCTGCTCAATAGTTAGAACAAGATCGGAACAATACTGCACAAAATGTAAGCTTAGGAGTTAAAACGGCAGCAGGCAACCACCGCTGTATTTAACAGTTCAATAAATTGGGAAATAAGTGTAGGCTATGTGAAATGTATGCTAGCGATATATAGTGCACTCCATTTACCATTTTTAGCAAATTGGATTATCTGTTCGAGTATGACATTAGTCGACATTTTTGTTGGGGGAGGGCTGACAGACTGATGGACTGGTAGACCGGTGAAATTTACTCACGGATGTGTGGTTAAAATAACATGAAGATCTGATAATCTGCCGATTCCAATTCTGATTCGACTTGACAAAAACAACAGACTAATGAATGATGGACCGGCAATTAAAACATTTCCGTTGTGCTTAATGGGGGCTGTAAATGTCATACACATTATCGACACCCTTTGAGCCCCACAAAGCACGAAATAAAATTCCTCTCAGGTTGAATATTGGAAAGACAAAAGCAGCGGCGCTGTGAAATAAAAACGTAACGGCGAATGCTTATCAGTATTGTTCGTGGTGATCCTCATCGCCCGTGTCCATCTCGCTCCTAGAGAGACGAGAGCGAGAGAGTGCCAAGCGATAAACGACTGGGAGTCGCCGAAATGATTGTTCTCACCTTTAGATAATTCCAGCGTGTCGGGTGTCAAATGATTGCTGATTATCAAGCCGCTTACAGTGGATGCGAATCTCATCAGCACTTAACCTCATTGTTCTGGGGGGTTGGGGGGGGGGCAAGTCGGGCAAGGGTGAGCAGAATGTCAATGGGAGTGAGTCTTCTGATCTCTCACCCACTCACTCACTCTCACACACACACACACACACACACACACACACACACACACACACACACACACACACAGTTGTGCACGTTAGAGATGCATGTTTCATAAGGTCATCCATAATGAAAGATGATTCCACACAGGGAGG
>CAAKHF010012079.1:24860-36910 GCA_901007745.1 Hippocampus kuda
GGGTTGGGGGGGGGGCAAGTCGGGCAAGGGTGAGCAGAATGTCAATGGGAGTGAGTCTTCTGATCTCTCACCCACTCACTCACTCTCACACACACACACACACACACACACACACACGAGTGCTGGATCCCACTCAGAGATGAATGCATTGACACACACACACACACAAAGAGACTGGGTTGAGGCCTGTCGTATACAGAGCAGACTGTTGGGTGGGGGTGTGGGGGTGGCCATGAAAAATACATGTGACCCCAGTGTTTTATAAGAAACAGCTCATTTGGATTCCAGTCCCAACTCGGGTCTGAAATACCACACAGGAATATCAATTACAGCAGCAATTTGGGTGGTGGTGGAAGAACGGTAGTTTGCGAGGATCGGCATCGACATCTTAATGAGCCGCGCTATGTATCGGGTGTGCATGCTTGATCGAGTGCACATGGAGCCGAATGTGATAGAAGTGCTGTAGTGAACACTGGCGGAATAAAGACCGCTTGTTTTTTTTTGTTTTTTTTAATGGTGAGAAGTGGGGAACCGAGAAACGCATTTTTGAAGTATTACACCGAGGTTTTGACTTGACATCCACACGTCCCACTTGTATTTCTTAATTCTTGCTTTAGAAGTGATTCTACAACCTTATTCCGATCACGTCACCCATCAAATGATTCTCATGTGGGATTCTGTGAAAGGCTCCGTCAAAGCGAACAGAGTGGTGGTTAGGGTTAAAAGTTCTGGTTCGGGTGTGTTTAGGGCTTTTTTTTTTTTTCTTTTACATGTACAGGTTGGGTTAAGTTTTTTTTTTTTTGGTTTGTTTTTTTTATGCTTACAGCAGAAGCCCGGCATGTGGATCAGGGTACATAAACTGACAGGATTGCTCCTTATTTGCTGTCTTTCCAGGAGAACCCTTACATGTGTAACAACGAGTGTGACGCAAGCACCGAGGAGTTGGCTCATCCGCCTGAGCTGATGTTTGACTTCGAGGGTCGCAACCCCACCACCTTCTGGCAGTCCACCTCATGGAAGAAATACCCCAAGCCGCTGCAAGTCAACATCACGCTGTCGTGGAACAAGACGATCGAGCTGACCGATGACATCGTGCTGACCTTCGAGTCGGGCCGACCGGAGCAGATGGTTCTGGAGAAGTCGCTGGACTACGGCCGGACGTGGACGCCCTACCAGTTCTACGCCACCGACTGTTTGGACGGCTTCACCATGGAGCCAAAGACGGTCGGCGACCTCACCCAGCGCACCCTGCTGGACATCATCTGCACCGAGGACTACTCGCGGGGCTACGTTTGGAAGAACGACAAGACGGTTCGCTTTGAGATCAAGGACCGCTTTGCCCTGTTCGCCGGGCCTCGCCTGCACAACATGGCCTCCTTGTACGGTCAGCTGGATACCACCAAGAACCTGAGGGACTTCTTCACCATAACCAACCTGAGGATTAAGCTGCTGAAGCCGGCCACTGGTGCCACAATGGTGGACGAAAACAACCTGTCCAGATACTTCTACGCCATCTCCGACATCAAAGTACAGGGAAGGTGAGAATATTTTTTTCTTTTTTTTTGGAACTTCACCAGGTTCGATTGAATCCATTGAGCCTCGTTTAAAGAGTGCAGGGGGTCCTCGGTTTACAACAATCAAATTAAAAACATGAAGTTCCGTCATCGTAGAGTCAACCGCCGCTATTCACAGCGGGATTTCAGGTCCCTAACTCCTTTCAACTCTGCATTTCAGCGCACTGTGACACTTGGTGCAAACAGCAGTTTTTCCAGGCGCGCCGTCTGAGTGTTTGCTGGCTTCCCCTAAATTACCAGAATGCTCAATTTATTTTCTGTAACTCAATATATTTTTGCCTCTTCCACTAACACTTCCATCTTTCTCTCCATTTTTTTTTTTTTTTTTGCTTGTGCTGCGCTCCCAAATGTTCTCCTGAAAACCACTGATCTGAATGCTAAATACACCGTAGCACTGTAGCAGATAAACCACTGTGCCTATGAGGCGGCCATGTTGGCAGGGGCAACTTGCCTACGATGCATGGGCATTAAAAAATAAGTCAGAACTTCTCAACTTACTTCTCAGTAAGTTCTCTCTACCTCTACTTACTCTACCTCTCTCTCTACCTCGCTTACTTCTCAACCAATTTTTGTAAAGTTGACTTCGTTGTCAAAGCTAAAATGTTTGTTAGCAATACTTAACATTTGACACAAAAGCCCCAATATGGATTTTTTTTTTGACCTGTGAAAGGTTATTTCCAATTCCCCTGATTGCATAGGTGTCAAAGTTCGGTCCCGGAGAGCCTCCGTCGTGCATATTTTCCATCTCTCCCTGTTGCAACACACCTGGTTCAAGTGAACATGATCGATATCGGGCTTCTGCGGAGCTTGCTGATGAGTTGGTCATTTGAATTAGCTGTGTTGCAAAAGGGACGGTGGCCCAGGACCGGAGTTTGACACCTATCCATGATTGTAATTCGATATCTTGTGCACAGCCATATTTAGTATAATGTGCCGGCGTTCGTGTTCTTTCGGTTATCTTCGCCGTGCACACACTTGGAATTCGCTGATGGCTGCCCCTCCTAGCTTAGCATCGCTAAATGAGATTATATGAAAACAAAAATAATGAGCATCTTTTGCTTACAATCAATGCTCAGTGCCTCTATTTATGTCCTTTCTGAATGTTCTGAACTTCTGTTTCCAAGACGGCGAGGCACAGTCAGGCTGGCTTTCTTTCGACAGCAAACTCGTCAAAACCGACAGCGCCTCCGCGCGTTGTTTTACGACGCCATTAATCTCCAATCAACTCCACACAATCGAGCTTGTTCTTAACCGCGGCGGTAAATGCTTTTTTTTTTTTTTTAATATGCCTCGATGTAGCTCCAAAATACCTAACGCCCGTATAAACGATTCACTTACCTTCTGTCAACAGAGCTACGAGACCCTCTGCGCTATAGTTCTCGCAATAAAATGTACATTTACAGAACATTAGAGACATTTAATTAGGACAAGGTAAAACGCCTCTGCTGCTGCTGCGGCGGCTTTCTTTTCAGGGGAACGGAAACGTTGTATTCACGATGCAGTGGAAGGGCCCTCAAGATGGTCGTAAAGCATTGGCAGCTGCTCTCCAAACTGGAGCGGTGCTGCCAGCCTGGCGGTTGGTTTATACGAGTATAACTAGGCTAGTAATGACCCATCAGAGGGCCCCCCCTCGAGGTGAATTGAAACAGTTAGTCCCTAATTGCGATTCAGTTGGCAGACGAGAACCATTAGCGCATTGGCAAATTGGCAGGAGCCTAATCTCGTAATTAAGAGAGTTTGCGGCTGATTAAATGGTAATCACCGGGGACGTGTCGGCGGAAAGTGAGGACGGCGGTCGAGCTTGCCAGGTTTTTCCAAATTTACGCGTAGCCCATTACAATAAATGGGACGTACGCTTCGAATGAAAAGCCATTCCGTTGAAACAAGCTACGCTGGATGAGACACAAGTTAGTCACCATTCAGTCATTCCTGAGCTTCAGCACCAGAATCATCAACGAGAACTCGTCGTCAATGTCTGTCCGTAGCAGCACACTTCCACGCTCATCCACCGACATTTTAGCCCGCGATGTGATGCTGAATCGATACCGTTCAGCTTGGGACAAGCTTGCCATAAGATAAGATCAATTACCGACATCGTAGTTGCTCGAATCACCTCGTACGTGTTCTACTTCTGCATTAGCCCTCGCGTCCATGATGCATTGTAAAATTCTCCATCGATACTCTCCAACATGGATAAATGACTTGGAATATGCAAAGATGCCGAGCAAGCATGGAATAATACCGCCCACAAATAAATTCGAAAAAAAAGAAGAAAAAAAAGCTTGGATGAATCGGGGGGAAAACCTCCAATTCTACTCGCTTCTCCGCTCCTGGGCATCAAATGCAATTTTGCCACCAAAAACTTTGCGGTGTAAATTGAAATAAAATGAACGGACTGCTTGTGTCCAGCGGTGGATCAGCGAGTCAGTTGCGTGAGGCTGATTGGACTTCCCGGGCGATGTCGGCAGCCCTCTGGCGAGGGAACGAATGTGAAAGCCTTATCGCTGTGTGTCAGCGCCTTGCAAGAAATCCTTGTATGTGCTGATAAACTCTCCATCAGGCATGGAAGGCTTCCCACAACCAGGTAACCTGCAGACATGGACCTGAATGGAACGAAGGAGCGCCGACATATTGCATAAATACCTTTTTTTTTTTCCAGCAGCATCTCCGAATGCTTTCATTTTCATTCGACTCGGGGCAATGAATACAAACAAAAAAAAAGAATAAGTCCCGTCTTATTGAATGATTCAGACCTTCATACTGAATCCGGAATAGCAAAGTCTAAGGGATCATATGAGACCTCTGACTCACTTCTGCTAAGTACACAAGGTGTGCTCGATCATCCTGAATACCGCACCCACGCCTCATTTGTTTCACCGACTCGAGTCGGTGCATTCACAGAAAAGAAACCACAGACTCAAGATGATTCCATTCAATCGGCTTACCGACTCCAGCCAGCCGACTCACTGAAAACAGATGCAAGATTATTTGTTTCACCAGCTTGTGCCAGCAGACTACGGTAACATCGTACACTCCAAAGATTCAGTCAAATCAAGTGACTGACTCAAGTTAATGGACTCTGATAAAATGGGGGGGGGGGGGGGGGGGGCGCTCTGATCATGTGGTTTAGTGACTCCAGTTAGGCGACTCCCCCAAAACAATCCATCATTGAACAGAACTGATTCGAACAACAAGGCACCCGAAGTACGTTGCAGTGTGATTACAAACGTCGAAACAAATCTGATTCATATACGCCACTAACAACAACTTTCATAATGAACCTAAAATGATTTCGCTTGATCTTACTTGGCACTTTTGTATCACCTCTACGGGTAAAGATATTTTGACTTTCTCTTCACTTTTAAACGCTTATGTGTTCAATGCTCCAATGCTTTTCGCACCACTTTTTTTGGAGAAGAGCCAGCACGTTGTGCAAAAAGGGACTGACACATTGGACAGGTTTGAATCTTGAAATCATTCATTCGGAGGCCAAATGGGGCCTGCCTCTCACATTTTGTGAGGAGTGTGTGTCATCCATTTCTTTTTTTTCAATCTTTAATTGGAAAGACACATGGTGGACAACCTATGTATTTTACCCCCCCACACGTTTTCTCTGCTTACAACTATCAAGCGACATCATTAACAGTTATCACGACATCATGAAAGAGCCTGCGGAAGGCGCTTCGATGAAAAAAAAAATACAGAATTAATGGAAAGAAGACGAAATGGAGGAACCTTCGCAACCGTCTCCTTTTTCCATCCTTGAGTCGAGTCGTGCACCGCCGATTTTCTGATGTTATGTCAGCCTTTGTAGGAAAGGCAGCGAGAGTTTTCCTTCACCTTCAACGACTCGCGTGGTGATGTCGGTGCGGCTATTGAGCGCACACTACAACAGCACACGAGAAAACCTTGAACCGCGCTGACTTGTCCCACCTTTTCTCATATATCAATCCCACGTCTGCTGGCTAATTAAGACGCGGCCGCTAGCGGATGGCCGAGCGGTCAGAGCTGCACATGTGCAAAAGTGCGGGGCTGGTCGGTGGGGGGGCCTGGGAACCGTGGAAGCGGCTAATCCATAAGCTGCTAATGCGCGATTGCGCTCATCCCCTCCACGTCATTCCCAACATTGTCTTGTTTTATTCCGGGTCTCCTTTGACCTCCTGGTTTTTTTTTCTCCGTCCTCAACCCTGACCCATCTTATTAATGTGACATTACAAAGAAAACAACAGCTGTTCACTGTAAGCCTTCGCGGTTTGACTTGTACCTCAAGGGCAGCTCACAAACACCCCAAACTATCGGTGAAAAGATTCTTCACAAACACGGATACTCTTACAGAAAAAAATGTTCAAATGTCGTTTTATTTTAACCATCAACCATTGGAGGGTTTTATGGTTGTTTTATTTTAATCTTAAATATTCAACACCGCCTGGCTAAGTTGAGTAGAGTTGCAGGTCATGTGACCTCGGCAAAATATTTTGAAGCACATACCTCGGGTCAAAAGTTTCCAACCTGGAGATAAATCACAGCTTTTGCAATGCATAAATGAGCGCCGTGTCTTTGGGCAACGTTCAGCTCGAGTGACTCTGTAATTGCCTTCCACCGGGCTCCTTTCTTGTCACACGGAACACAAAGTCAAAGGGATTCTCTTCGTGTTGTCTGTGTCTTAGCAACAATGCTGACTGCTTTTGTCAACTCACTCCTCCCTGTTTGCAGCCATGTTGTGAGTGCGGGCAATGCATGTCAGCGAGGACACGCTTTGAGCTAAGGAAAAAAAAAAAAAATCTTCCTGACCATCAAAAAAAGTGCCTGGCCCTATTTTAACCAGGGCATTTTTTTTTTTTTTTAAATGGCAAACTTTAACTTGTACAACCTTTTGGCAGCTTCAGTGGTCTGACATGTTTGCATACATGCGTTTAAAAAAAAAAAAGTTAAAATGGGGGCCTGAGATCTCCTTAATCAAAACAGTGAGTTGACAGTGATTGAAAATGATGACTGTGTGCGGGTCTCTGCGGCTCCACCAAAGTCTGAAGTGAAATCGAATTACTCGCGTATGCTGAGCAAATGATGACACACTTACGTTTGGAAGGCAAGCTAAGGGAGAGCGAGTGCGAGTGAGTTGAAGTTCCTGCGTGTTCAATCATTAAACCATAAGGCCTCTCATTATTGAACAGGACAAGGCCTAGTCAGAAGGCCCGGACGTGCAAATTTTCACCGCCTGCGCGTTTTTGCTGACGACGTCTCTCTGAGGATTGGTCGCATTACAGCAGTCATTTCAACCCAAATGGATATTTAAAATAGCAAACTCTCCAGGGCTCTGTCGTTTTACACCAAATATGAAATGATAAAAACCTACCAAGAAGCCTCTCAGATAGGAAGTTATGTCTCTCTATATCTCAATTAATATCTTACATCTCTCAGCAGCGTTGAGAAGAAATGGAGGTAGAATGCTGTGTAGTATTTAGCGGTGACCAGCGGGGGCGCTATTGGTCCACTCTCCAACTACTTTGCTGACTAAAGAAGTAATGGAGCTCTCTGCATACATCGTCCTCACATAGGCAGAATTATTCTGCTCATTATCCATTCATCCGGTTTCTAAATCTCCACGCCTGTTCAGAGTTGTGGGATATCGGAGCTGGTGCATTACTACGGTTTACGGTTTTATGTAGATCTAGAGGATCCCAAATAGATGTCGCCCAAACGTTTATCCTTCGAAAGATTGGCTTGTGGCTTCTTTGAAGAGCCGTGCGAGCACTTCTGTCAGAAAGTTAATTTAATATGAAGTGAAAAGCCCTTGTCTTTTTTCTACAGCGGAGAGATTGATATATTTAAGCTCCGACTAGCAGACACCCTTACTGAGCAAAACAGTCTCCCTTGGCTTGCATCCTCACCTATTCTCTCTCAAGCTGGCTGCGGTCAGAAGCTGTAATGTGCCTCCGTGCTGTATAAATGCATAGTGAAGGCCTCTGGAAGAAACGTTCCTAGACATGACGCTCGGAAAGCCTCACATGTTCTGAGAAGTGATAGATCTGACACAGGCAGGTGAGAGGTGGAGAGGAAAGATCAAGACGGCCGAGGAGAAACTTTGGCCTTGCTGAAAGTTTTGAAAAAAAATGCCCATGTGTTACCGGGACAAACTGGAATAACTGACAAGTTTTCTTTCCAGGCCGAGGGAGGTTGTTTGACATCTTTGAAGGGGTGTAGCTCTGTCATCCAGGCATCCAAATGGTGAAATGTGATTTTAAAAATACCTCCGGAGGGCTTAAGGGTGTTTTTAGTCTCTTTCGCACAGAAACCCCGGAAAATTGCATCAGAGGGGGCTTGTTATCCATCTTTGTCTTTGACACGGAAATATCCATCATTCAGGCGTCACTGTCTATTTGTCAACACAAGAGGTCCAGCAAAATTACGGAAAGTCACAACACTTGGCATTTGACTATTACACAGAAAAATATCTTGCGAAATATAGCATTCCTCCACATATTTGCAGTTCTCCATTCTCATAGTCACCTATTTGCATTTTTTTCCCCCCTCTGGCACCTATCCACAGCGATTTGATGAAAAACTCGCCTTTCTGAAATGTTATTAGATGCTACACCCTGTCGAAACAGGCTAATGGTACAGCCACATTCAACTCAACTTTATTTCGGAAAACAACGATCAACATTTTCCCCCTATTTTCTGACATGGGATGTTCCAAACAAGTGACGGAATCATAATTATTTGTTTGTGCGTTGTCAGCAACGTCAAATTGAAATGATGGCTTGTTTTTGAAAAGAGGGCAGCCATTTCAGTCTCAGTCTTTGTCTTTTGGACATAAATGCTTACTAGCCTAAGTCACCATTTAGTCATCCAGTTTTAGTATGTGTGGGAAATAGCAGTAGGTTTAAAATGTCACATGTGCCTCCATGTTTTAGACACTCACTCCCAAAATATGACAAGTTTGACGCGACACTCGACTTTAAGCTCAGCCAAAAATCCCTACAATATCTTCACAACAGTAGCTAACACAAATATAAGCTAACGAATTGCCATTAGCACAACAAAGCTAACTTCAACCTGAAGCTTGCTAGCAGGATATTTGTGCCACGTGTGATGCGGAAAATTTCAAACTTACTATGAAATTTATAACAACCCCATTGTTGAGTAATATTCTATCATAAAATATCTCCTGTTGCTCACTGTACACTAGCTTGTCGTGGTTTTCAGAAACACTAACACGGATCCAGTGAAAAACAAGGAGGTGGAGGCCTACTGTATATAGATTGAAAGTTTTAATTCTCCATCACCTTAAACGGCACGTTCGTGGTCCACCAATATATGCAAAGAAAATTGTGGCTCTGTAATGGTGACAAGAAAAAAAGCAATGCAAGAGTTCATGCACGATACAGCAATAAAGTTACACATATACAAGCAACAAGTCGATAGTTGTCTAATGATCCGCCAGCCACTTAAAACGTTATCGTAAACATTTTGCAAAGCAATGGCAAACAGCTTGACAGAAAACAAATGCTAACAAGCCCTCCCGGCAAACACTACATAATGGGAACAATTGCGCCAAACCATAAGATAAGAAAACCTTTATTGTCTCACAATGGAGAAATGTGCAACATACACACAATATGTAATATTAGAGTATGAAGATCATTTCAAGAATTCACCAGTAAAAAAAAAAAAAAAGTCATCTCGAGCCCTATAGTAATCGCTGCTTTCTTTAATTCCTTTTGTTTCTCATACAAAATGTCCACCAGCATCCCGTAGAGTACATTGCTTTCGACCTCTAAGGCTCTACTATTATAAATATGCAAAAGGCATTTAATTTATACACAGACTTCATTAAAAAATGAAAAAGTGGTGGCGGACTTGAGGTCAAACGTATAAAAACGTGTCTGCTTTGAAGAATTTAGAACAGCAATGACGTTAGCTTCAATGAGCGCAAACATGCTAGGAGGTGACCGGATCACAGCTACATGACACGGTCAGGCGCACCCTGTCAAGGTATAGACTAGCAGTATTTGTGATCTGATGCGCGCTTAAACAACCTAACTTATATGTCAGTTGGTAGAAGTGCATATTGGAAAAACAGTCATCTGATAAATAGATTACAGGATATGGATCAGTATCGATCAAGCCTAAATGTGACCTTGAGGCGCCGCAAAATTAACATGACACAGCTGAACCGAAATAAAGGGTTCGACTACATCGCTCGCCTGACGGAACCTCTTTCTACATTTGCAAACGCCGTTCAGATTCGTCTCGAGGGGGTAAAAGGGAGGATGGCAAAGTCACCTTATTATACCTGGACGCATCACCGTGAAATTGAGCAGTCCGATTAGGATTGTTTCCGTCGCGCTGCGCCGTGCCCAATTTCTGTCATTCTTCCGCGTCTGATGTAACATATCTTGAGAGGACTGTTTGTGTCCCTCCTGCTGCAGCTTCTCAAATTGTTAAAGAAATATTGAAGACGGATCGCAAGTTAATGCGACACAGTCCCAATTTTGGGTTGCGCGGAAATACAACTTGAATATGCTTGCGCGGTGCCGCTCGAAACGAAAAAGGTAGGCAATATTACGCTTCAGAAAATCTACAAGAATAACTTAAAAACTAAAGGTGAAGGAACAAAATGAGAACAGCGAGTTCTCGTTTATCGCGAAAGATTAACTGCTTTAAAGTGAGGGAATGTTGGACGTTGAAACAAATGTCTGCGGAATTGCCAAAGACACGGTGCTTGTATATCCATCTCAAAAGCGCTAATTTATTGAAATGCAAAGTTCTGACCGCAAATATTTTGTCATCTTGCTCGACCTGAACAACTTAACATGAGCAAGACCATAGCAAGAGAGCTGAAGGGCACCAGCCGAGCTAGGCAGTTTTGACGTTTAAAGTTTATTTGTATTTTTAAGTCTTGTGTTTGATAAAACCCCAACATTATTTGTAATATAAAAAAAAAATATGTATTTATTATTTACGGAAGTTGATCTCAAGTTAATGGTTTTAAAAAAAAGACGCTTCTGATCTTAATATCTTGGGAAATAAAGTAAGTCAAGTTAGGTGGATTAATATAGCCCTTAATCATAAAAGAGCCTCATTGGGCTTCACAGGCCCCACAGTTCACAAAAATCAACAGCATCCCCTCTAGAGCCTCTAAACCCATCTGGGAAGAAGAAAAAAAAAGAAAGAAACCTTGAGAAGGGATCTCAGATGGAGGGATCCTCTTCCAGGATGACGAGGCTGTCATGGATGCCGAGTGGGCAACTGTATTCACCTTACATGATGCTCTAAAATGTTACTTTGAACATCATGAGAGTGTGTGTGTGATGAAAAGAAGCCCGGCAGGTCAAGGCCTCTGGGGAAATGGTTCTCGTCAGGGCCTGTCCCGATCGCTTAATGCCAAACCTTCAACAGCAAAAGCCTCACTTCACTCACCGCTACCTTGGCCTCTTTAAATGGAGGAAGGATGGGAAGGGTGGAGTAGAGAGGAGAAGCGGAAGCAAAACAGGCTGAAATCTATGTCAGGGGGTGAAGCGGGGACAAGAGACTCGTTTCAAGAATATCGAAATAAGCGTTGTCAAGATTTAAAAGATTTACAGAAGTGGCCAAGTGTTTATCAAACCGACAGCTCATCACTTTAATCAGTAGCTCTCCGTTTAAAATCGGTTCCAGACATCTTGCTATACATAAATCAGAGCTCCGCACCACCTTCCTTCCTATGTTGATATTTATACAAAATGCAGCAGAAGCCCAAAAGCAATCCGCAATGGGGGGTAAATATGAATGCAGACATGAGGGGACCGCGACCATTCCTGTGCACTCATCTGGCACAGATTGGCGAGCATTCAGATGTCGGTCTTGCGCTCATGTCTTCAGACCAACAGCACACACACCTCGCGGCCCCTTTACTCGGGCGTGAACGTTACTTGTATGACACGATCATACACCTCCGTGTAGCGATGTTGACTTCTGCTAGCCGTCCCTTCGGAGATCAGATATACATTTTCCACAAATGTTATTTACAAAAGCGGCACGGCCTTTAACGAGCGCTAATTAAACGCCGGAGACCAGCGAATGACTGGCAGTAAACATCGCAGCATGTGACAGGCATCTGTAGTAGGAGGACGGGTATGGGAGGGGGAGGAGGGGGTCGTACCCCCTCCTCCCCCTCCCCACCAACCCTAGTAACGCTGCCTGGTTGCGCGCACCCACACTTGAACCTGACTTGTGAATTCTGTCAATCATGCCGGCAACAGCTGCCATGGTTCACCGGGCACGTACTCAGAGGATTGGATGTGTGTGTGTGTGTGTGTGTGTGTGTGTGTGTGTGTGTGTGTGTGTGTGTGTGTGTGTGTGTGTGTGTGTGTGTGTGTGTGTGTGTGTGTGTGTGTACATTTTGGACAATTATGTGTGTGTGAGTGCCTAAACAGTGTAAGTGTAGCAGGTTAGTGTATCTGCTGTGTCCATGCAAAAATGATGATCTATTCG
>CAAKHF010012080.1:0-14468 GCA_901007745.1 Hippocampus kuda
AGCCAAATATGGGAATTGGCATCTGCCCCCGCACCCCCACAAAAAAAAAAAAAAAAAAAATCTGACAAAGCTACAATGATTCCAAATAATCGCCAATGACATAAGGTGACTTATTTCTGACCTCAGCAAGTTTCGAGTACTCATCGTGTTGAAAATCAGTCCTTCCCGTCATGTGGTTGCCGTTTGGCATCAACACCTGAGGGTCTGTGTCAAACATCTCCTGCCTCTTGTTGTCGTTCTTTGCCGCCTCATGCGTCCTGCCTGAACTTTGGGGCTTTTTTCGAGCCATCACCAAATGACGTGTCTTCCTCTTGTAAGACACAACTCGCTTGACTCTGCCCGGATTGTTGCCAGAGTGACTGATGGGACACATGACAATCTGTCAACAAAGTGACATCGTGCACTTGTGGTGATCATAAAGCCCACACCTCTTTTTGTTGGACTCCTTTTTAGCGCCATCTGCCTGAAACAGAAAAAATAAATACTTGACACGTAGGACTTGAGTGAGGACAAAAATGCAGATAAGAGTTACCTTGTTATCCGCAAGAGCAGACTCAATCTCCAGGGTCGCTTCACAATGTTGGTCTTTCAAGTCTTCCAAATTGGAGTCCATTATACCTTGAGAAACAGATGCATTCATGAAAACTGCCTATAAACTGTGTACACTGAGTTTGGGCAGCCCGGTGGTCCAGTGGTTAGCGCGCCGACCTCACAATGCAGAGGTCGTGGGTTCGATCCTGTGTGGAGTTTGCATGCTCTCCCCGGGTTTTCTCCAGGTACTCCGGTTTCCTCCCACATTCCAAATTGTCCCTTGTTGTGAGTGTGAACGCGGATGGTTGTTCGTCTCTGTGTGCCCTGCTATTGGCTGGCAACCGGTTCAGGGTGTCCCCCGCCTACTGCCCGAAGACGGCAGGGATAGGCTCCAGCACCCCCCCGCGACCCTTGTGAGGATCCCCGCCGTGTATCCCCACCCTCCATAGCTGTGGCGTGGCCAGTCGGACGATCTTAAAAATACATAATAAAGACAATAATAATAATAATAATGCACTGATTACAAGGGTTCGAAGCACACAGTTGTCGTAATTCTAAAAGAAATAAGATGACATCCACCACATGTCCGCGGAGCTCAGAATCGGTCTACTCGCCCCTCGTTCAAATTAACAAAAATCATGTTTGACTACCTGTGCCAAAACTTAGACGTGGTTGTAGCAGGGGTAAAATTTCGACAATTTTCTGCCACCACAATG
Source organism: Hippocampus kuda (assembly GCA_901007745.1). NCBI lineage: Eukaryota > Metazoa > Chordata > Actinopteri > Syngnathiformes > Syngnathidae > Hippocampus > Hippocampus kuda. The sequence continues at coordinate 1,248 of CAAKHF010012080.1, forward strand.
TCAGACATGCCGGATGCCAATTGAAAAATGGAACATTTTTAAAAAATATTGCGTTTCCATTCGGTTTGATTTGGTTGTGTATTTTTCATATGCGACAACATATAAAAGCTCTCCGCGGCACAAACTACATTATCACCGTTACAACGTTTGCTTTCGGGAGGCTCGACCTATGACACGCCTGAGATTGTCTCTTCCTCATATCGTGTATTCAAATAAGACATTTGCCCACTAAAGACTCCTGACAGCAAATTTCCTTCAACACGTAAATACTTTAAACTCCACTTTGATCTTCGACCAACGCCGCAGTGACAGATGAGATAAACTGACCTGTTCTGTTCCCAACGGCATTCCATTATTTATTATCGTTGGGTGTCCGGGCCCTCGGCTGTGGCTAAGCCCGACATCATTAGTGGCATTTTTGTGAAATGCCATAAGCCTGCGGTGAAAGGTGAGACTTGGGGTCATGCCGCCACAAACATTTCAGGAATAAAATAACATTTGAAAAGCCACACATTTCGAGTCCCGACATCGCAGACGCTCCATCGGAAAACCTTGCAGCTGCCATCTGTGATATTTCGAGGGCTTCATTTTCAGATCATTTTTCTTCAAATAAGCTTTATTAATGCAAATGCCGACAGAATGTTAATAGAATCAGCAAAAAAATAATGACTGTAAACCATTTGAGCTGTGTTTTCATTTGGAGCTGGAATGTATTAAAAGCAGTAAAAGCACAGACCACCACCGAGGATGGACAGTCCTAATTTGGATAAATTGCGCATATTGTAATGTTAATCTCTCATTTCATCCGCTCATATATCCAGTTCTGTGCCATGCCAGACACCGAAAGGTGCCTGGAAATTGCATAACCCTTCTGAGACACTTGACAAAAGGACAGGTTGTTAAATCATTGCCCTTTTTAACTTATATTTTTCAATAATTGTTGGTTTAATTTCATACTGTCAAGATGCAGTCATAGTGCCTCGTCCTTGTGGGTTTTCTCCCGCATTCCAAAAAATATGCATGTTAGGTCAGTTAGAGATTCTGGACTACAGTCTTCGTAGTCCACCCGGCTCAAAATGGATCGGCCGTTCGGGTCTCTTCGGAATTTCTCGATGGCCACCACCCCCCCTGCAGGGATGAGATTCACTGTTTCAGAGGTTGGACGTGACGCAAGTGCTCAGAAAATACAGCAGTTTTATTTGCTACCTTCGACAAAATTCACCAAACCAAATCTAAGGGGTCTCATCGTTTAAAATCTAGTGCTGATTTCGCCACTCTCTCTCTCTATTTTTTTTTAAATTATGATTTGTTTTTGTTTTGTTTTTTCTTAGTACCTTTTCATTTTTATCCATTCGTTCTCTACCGCTTATCGGGGAAAGCAGGGAAGCCCAGACTTCCCTCTCCCCAGCCACTTCTTCCAGCTCTTCCCGGGGGGGTCCCGAGGCATTCCCATGCCAGCTGGGAGACATAGTCTCTCCAGGATGTCCTGGTTCGTCCCAGGGGCCTCCTGCCGGTGGGACATGCCCGGAACACCTCACCAGGGGAGCCTAATCAGATGCCCGAATCAGATGCCCATCCTTATCAGATGCCCGAGCCACTTTATCTGGCTCCTCTCGACGTAGAGGAGAAGTGGCTCGACTCTGACCCCCTCCCGGATGGCCGAGCTTCTCACCTTATCTCTAAGGCTGTGAGGGTGTGACAAATCGTACCGGCAAATGATTCCATAAAATCTACGGTGGCTCTCATTGCTGCTTCCCAACACAAAAAGCCAAACTTCCTACCATGAAACCAGGTTGCCGTCGATGTTTACATGTCTGGCCTTGCCAATTGCACTAACGCGGTTTTACGGAGAAACCACCAACAGTAGTCTCTTGTTCTTGGCACCACATCCCGACATCAAGAGAAAACCTCCCCACGTTAGACCTAACAGACTTCTCCATCCTTCAATATGAGTTTTGTTCTGCGGTGTTGAAAGTCCAAAAAATGTAGCGGGCCGCTTGTTTTTCTCCCCGCTTCCTTGCTCCGTGTTGCACTATTGCTACACTTCTTTTTCCAAGCTTTAAGCCTGACGGGTAAAAAGGCAATTTAAACAGGACTGACCACAGAATGTTTCAGTCAGCATTCCTGCAGGATGAGCGAAACGGGAGAATATGCTCAGGCCTCAATCAAGACGCTCTTTGTTCACCGGGCACATTGTGTGGTTTCATCAGTCCAAGAATGGGAGACACTGTCGCTGGGCAAAAACCAAGTCCTGTGATTAGTTACTTGTGCTTCCTAAAGAATACAACATTGGGATTAAGTGGGCATTTAGGGGACTCCGAAGCTCATCGGATGATGAAAGGGAGAAAGTGACGTGGTGGGGAATGTCTCACGGGTACAGTGTAAGACTCGGCTCATCCACATTGAATGTGATGTCCAGGCGATTTCGATCTTTCATTTTATTTTAATGGCAAAGCAAGCAAATGGGAACAAGTGATTGGTTACAGATCGGAGGATGACGCATATGTCAAGCAGAACACCCACAGTATGGATTACACAAATATACTGTACATTGATTGTAGAGAAAACATTTCCACAGCTTTAAACCCTTGTGGTGGACTTATTGTGTGATTAGTGCTTGACGAGCACGCACGGTATTGGTTTTGATTCGAAGAGATTTCGTTGATTTATCCATCCATCCATCACTTTTCTATACCACTTATTGTCTTTGCGGTTGCGAGTGAGCTGGATTCCATCCCAGTTGAATTTGGGCGAGAGGCGGGGTACACCCTGGACTGGTCGCCAGCCAGCGGCAGTTCATCGATCGTGTTTACTTTGAAACTGTTGGCGCTCACACGAATGGCTTATATTACACTTTCTAACCACCAGAGGGCAGCATGAATCCATGTGTGAAAACGGACCCGCTTCGGTTTTGAATATTCATTGAGCTTGAGTGCGTCAATAGTAGCACAGACAGACCTGTATGTTTTTCCTTATATACTAATTTTTTTTTTTTTTTAAACACCGTAATTGACTTTTTTTTCACCTTTGAATCTAATTCACCAAGACACAAAATACACAAAATGAAATATTTAAAAATGTGTTTCTTTTGTACAAGTTCTACACAGGTTTTTTTTTTTTTTTTTGGTACATTGAGGCTGTGTTGGATCAAATTTGACCCCTGTCAACTGAAATGAATTTTGTATTCGCTGGTGTGTTAAATCAATAAAAACAATGGCCATTGTGGGGATATTGAAACTGTACATGCAACTCATGTTCTTGTGAGGATATTCTTGGCCAAAGTCAATGTGTGAATAGAAAATGCACTTATGTGGCAATTCAAGTGTATACCTCAAAACCGTGTCTTCACAGAAACAACATGACTAATTAGTTATTTCCTTGTTTTTGTTTTGTCTCTCATACAGGATTTACTGTTTTCTGGCAACACTGAATTCTGCATCTTTTTATGAAGTGCTTGTTGTGTATGCGTGGCTGAGCAACTCTATTTCGTGTCAACCTTACATAACATTACGTAAAACGATCCTCCCCGTCAGCAAATTAATGACCCGTGTAGAAGAAGAAATCCTGCTGTCTTCAAGATGGATTAAAAAAACAAAACAAAAACTCAACGCAATAGGTGAATGGGCATCGGGGGGAGCTTTCCATGAAATATTTCCAGGTGTCTTTTTTGGACATCTTTTCCCAATTCCATTCTGCATATCCCTTGGCTTTTAAAGGACAAATTTTCTCTTGCCTGCAAAGAACCGAAGAACATCTGTATCAACCATGTAGCTCCTGGTGAATCCTCGATGGCAATAACTTTACATTAGCGGCATTTAAAACGGTCATGGATCGTAAGGGGTGTATTTAAAGGTCTCCTCTGTCGAGTGACAAGTGTTTCAAATAGATCCAACTCAGCTGTATGGCCTCTAATGACTCATCTCAACTTCAGCCCAGGCTCCCCCAAGGTGCCCCAGTTTTGCAAAATGTGGCTCCAGACATCGACCGCAATGACAGCAACTGCAGTCAACTCCGATCTTGCAGCTTCCCTCTGAAAAACCAATGGGTGTTGTCAAGGAATCAGTGTCCATTCGAACTCCTTTAATTTAGGGGATGCAGCTGATGGCCTGGCTACAGATATAGCGATTCCATTTTTTTTCCCCCCAAACAGGCACTTCTTTGAAAGTTCAAAGAAGACACAAATTAATGGTCATGATGCTGAGAGATGTAATGTATATTTCCATACATTCCTGACTCCACTGGTAAAGCTGACATACAATACTGCCCCCAAATTGCAAATTATGGAGATGATGAAAGTAATCTTCATATGGAAAACACCACATTTGAGTCTTTTGAGATAATTGCCAATGACTGTTTTACATTTTGTTTAAAAACAACAAAAACTGATGGTAAAGAAAAAGGTACTGATTTTTCATCCATCCATTTTTTTGATCAGGGGGGTGCTGGAGCCAATCCCAGCTGTCTTTGGGCGGTAGGCGGGGGACACCCTGAACCTGTTGCCAGCCAATCGCAGGGCATACAGAGGCGAACAACCATCCACGCTCACATTCACACCTAGGGACAATTTATAGTGTTCAATCAGCCTGCCATGCATGTTTTTGGAATGTGGGAGGAAACCGGAGTACCCGGAGAAAACCCACGCGGGCCCAGGGAGAACATGCAAGCTCCACACAGGAAGGCCGGTGCCGGGATCAAACCCACAACCTCTGCACTGTGAGGTCAGCGCACTAACCACTGGATCGTTTTCCAATTGTCTATTTTATAGACAGCTTCGGACTCGCTCATGTGCTGTTCAGAATAGCAGTTAGCCTGATTTTCTTTCACTATTTTGATCGCTGCTAGCCTTAAAAGATTCCTGCGAATTTCTCCATTGTGAGACAAATAAAGGTTTTTTCTTGAGTTTGACTGTGGCACTTGCTGCGAGAAACAAGGGCAGGTGCTAATGAAGGCTCCATCTTTGTTGCCCAAAATGTTAAATACAATAAGCAGTGAACAACTGTGTGATAATGAGACCACAACATGCCCCAACCAACATCCGGGACAATGCTATAAGCCTATAGAAACTTTTTTTTAAAAATTAGACCGGTAGCCTATATTTATATCATACTTATATTATGAAATATAAAGTATCCTTACATGAAACCAGTCAGTGGCGTAAAAACAAACAAACAAATAAATAAATAATTCGGGACCCCCGTGTTGTGCCGAAAAATTTTCAATGGCGATTGATTAATTGACTCGGACTCAACTTTCAGCACATTATAGTCGACTGCAAAACATTTTTGTCCTTCAACCCTTCCTGTTCACAAGATGCCTGCAGTAGAAACAGGCCCTAAACATTCTGGTAAGCGGTAGACATTTAATGAACTGTCAAGATGGAAGCAGATGAGTGCTGAACTTTGTGCCTTCTATCCGAGGGATGATACAAAGGAGCTATACATCTGCAGGGGTGACTCATTACCACCTACAGGAGTCCCCTCAGACAGGAAGATGTCTGCTTGTCAACTCCAAGACAGCTGCCCACTCCTACATGAAGTCGCTGTGACTAAACAGCCACAGACCCGCTGGCCCTGAGCCTGGCCGCCATCTGCACTGTTGCAAACTCAAAGGAGGAACAAGACCAAGGCAATCCTGCAACCACTGAAAATCCACTTGATTCATATGCACAGGACACACGTTCCCTTTCAAAGTACTGCATGTGTAAACACTCTTGAGTGTTCTGAGTGGGCCTGTCACAACAATGTCTTGCCTATTGTTGCTAGGAGATGACATTTAGGCAGGCGTAGGTTAAAAGGAAGCCTAGCCTGACTTTCAGCATGTCTGCGCCACTAGGTCAAGTCTGTAGATCAAGTCTTGGTATCATTTTAGCATGTAGCCACCGCTGGAAGCTGGTTTCTGCGCACATCATCAGCTTCCCCGCTGAGATATAGCTCTGGCGCGACGTCCACCAAGACCTTCTCTTTCAAGCAGAATGAGTGGTTGAGGAAAGATTTACTGGGTAAACATTTCGATTCATCTAAAGCTGGGGTGGGAAAATGCATGTGCATCAGGGCCGCATCCATCCATCCATCTTCTGAACCACTTGCTGGAGCCTATCCCAGCTGTCTTTGGGCAGTAGGCGGCGGACACCCTGAACTGGTTGCCAGGCAATCGCAGGGAACACACAGACGAACAACAATCCGTGTGCATGTTTTTAAAATGTGGGAGGAAACCGGAGTACCCGGAGAAAACCCACGGAGGCGTGTTGTCATTTCTTTCCTTCTCAATGGACACGACGAGCTGAGATTCACCCTCTCATCTTTATCTTCAACTCATAAGCTGTGCCAGTCTCAAGTGAGACCCCCCCCCAATCCATGCCTACCTGCACTTGACAACCACACTTTTTGGTGTCAGTGTCCATGGTGGTGAATGAGTTAATTCACCATTTATATCACAAAACATTTCATGCATTGGTAGCATAGTTTATATGACTAATATGCTGTATTGCATTATATATGGCATTCTGGCCATAATATTGACTTGACTAGAGTGCTGTACCATGTGGTGTTGTGACAAAGACCAATGCCTTCTTGCCATCATGATTTCCATTTCCATATCTTAGGTCAGGCTGGGGCATGATCCTTAACGTTTTATAGTGATCGTAAATGGGGGCCTAATTTCTCAAGCAGCTGTGTGCGAGTAATGGGTGTTTAGGTTCACAAATTTGCACGCTGAGGCAAACTGATGTCCTTGACAGTTGAAAAAAAAAAAAAAAAGAGAGAGCAGCATGATCCCAATGTCCCGTCAATTCAAAAAGCAGGACTCTGGCCTGCCTGGCTGACGTTCCATTTCCCAAATGTTTTTCTTGGATTGTGTTTCTCGGGGCTGTTTGTTGTGTTTAATTATATCACTGTGGTGACACTTTTAAAGTGGTCACTGCTCGGATTAACAGACGAAGGATCAGAGACTGAAAAGGCCAAATGTATCTAAGATTGCATATACTGTATATTGAATATTAGATTTGAATCTATTCAGGGACAGCGGTTACTACAGTGGACAAGATAAGCTTATCATGTTATCAGGTTACAGGGTGCATGAAAGGGTTAAATATTTATTTTCACTTACAGTCAGACTATTTTCGCATTTTTTCCCATGTGTGGCTGTGGGCCGAAGGCATAAATTTGGGATGCTTTGGCTCGTCAATGGTGACGATGTCGGTCCTGCATTCTTAATATTCAGAAAGCTTATTTACAATATTAGTGTTGGCTAGACCAGAGAGAAAAGATGATATTTTTCTTTTTAGGTGGACATTTGCCTGAAGGAGCAGCTGAAAACAAATCCCAGAGCCTGAGCGTGCATTTTTATAGTGTCTGTCTGCCGTGAGGACTTTGATGGCAGCATTACTTTGACCACATTTCTAAATTAATACACAAATAGACTGCAAGGCCAGCAAAACACGCCGACGCATTTTACACAAGGGCTCTCTGTTTTGCAGCCTTACGGACACTTTGCCAGATATTCCACAAGTCGAATGCTGGGTGTTGTGGTCACGCTAACAGCGCATTGCATGCGTTGTCTTGCAACCGCAAGTTTCGTCAGTGGCAGATCAAAACGTAGCTGAGCCAAATCCCGTGCTCGGTAAATGTCACACATGGCTTTGTGGACAAAGCTCATGAGACACATGTAGCTCCTAATTACCTTGAGGTTTTATCAGCTGCATGCGAATCGTCAAGGCCACCGAACTTTATAGTGAGGATCAGGTGAACACATCTCAAGGGAAAACAGATTTTGAAGGTCTGAGGCTAATGTGCCATTCGGATGTTTTTTTGGGTTTTTTTCCCCAAAAGTCGATCAACAAATTAATGAAAGCCAAAATAAATTGAATATCAGACAGCCACCCTGAAAGAGATTCTTTTCAAGCTCCAAAGTTATATTATGTTTAAATAAGGAATTTCATTTGAAAACTACACTATACATATCTTGTTGAACACTCATTTCTTGTGATGAAAATACTCACGTCATTATATTCCCATACATTTTGGATTATCAGATATCATTATGTCAGAGTTTCTGTTTGATGAATCTCTGGTAGGAAAAATAGGAATAGAGTAGTTTCTAGCGTACCATGCAGGCGCTATACCACACACCCACGTCCAGTCAGTAGCCAAATAATTGACAGGTGATAAAGGGTTAAGCGTTTTTTGGGGGATTTTTTTGAAAGCAAAAAGCTGGGAATGCACGTTGAGGAAGATCAAGTCATTTTTCTATCACTTCATTAAAATGACATTCTGCTTGACTAACCCTATCAGGATATTGGAAACTTCTGAGTGGCCAACGGGAGCAAAAAAAACCCAAATAGACAAATGGAAATCTCCGCCTACACAAAAGGCTCTTATGTAACCTGGAAATGCTTGTGGCTTGGGCGATTGCAGAACGACACAGGAGACTTTCCTGAGTTTCTCACATAGCATCTCGATTTACTACTTTGGAATCTATTCTGGTTTGAAATTTGTCAACAAACGCGGGCTGTTTCATATAACGTTAGCCTAATAGCCTAACTGTCGAGTCTTTTTTTTTTTACTCTTTTTATAGCAAACAAGAAAACAATTCGATCACAAAGATTCCATTTGACTCACAAAGATTTTTTTTTTTTTTTTAGCAAATACCTTTTTTTTTAAAAATTGATATTGTGACCCAAAGTGCGTTGGTGTCTGGCCTATGGAAAGAGACACAAGTGCCAATCATGCTCACGTGTTCTCTGTGTGCCTACCTACCGCTAACTGCCACTCAAACAGACGCATTATTGTATCTATCGTCAATGATCAACACCGCTTAGATTCTACTCGTTGACCCGCTCAGGCTGTACGTGCTGTACTGCGTGCACCAGCGGTAGACGGGAATATCTGCTGCCAGACTGTATGTAACCCAAAGTGGATATGTTTACAAATGCAATGCGATCACTTTTATAGACCTTTTATTGGTCTATGCCCGTTTTTTTCCACGTTGTCATCCAAATCATTCCGAAAATCATACGCGGAAAGTTCTTGGTTTAAATAATGAGCGCGCCACATGGTACACACGTTCGCCATCATTTGTGATTTCCTCGACTGCAGAAGAAGGCAGTGATCACAATCCAGGAAAAAGAGAACGCACTGACTATGTGTCGCTACAGATTATTTTGCCCTTGTTGAATTATGGTGCGGTTGTGCCACAGCCACACAGCAGAGTCGTGATATCCTTATAAAGAGCTACTGTTGACATTTTACGAGGAAAACATTTGCTTTTATTTACTTGTCTGATAGATATTACACCAATCATTTGCTTCACTGAAGGCCTTTGGCAGAACCTGGTTATGTGCTTCGAAAACAAACCAAAAAAAAACAAAAACAAAACACCGCTAACGTTTTGTCGTACAGAGTAATGCAATTAATAAATGTTGGAGGAATCAAACATCAAACATTTGTGACACGAGATACTTGAGGTCAAGGTCAAGGTTTATTTACAAAGCACATTTAAAATTCAGTAAACACTTTCCAGACTCGTTCTTTGATATCACGCCCAATACAGTGGTATGGGGGGCTTGGAACGGATTAGGGCATTTACATGGAAAACGCGTTTCTACTTACAACATTTTCTCATGAAGAAATTTCTTCCAGAACACGTTAATTTCGTAAGTAGAGGTACCACTGTAATACGGTACCGGCTAAATTATTTTGGGGATGGTAGTAGAGCTCCGCAAAAGTAAGATTTTTGTTTTTGCTGTTGTTGTTAATCTTGACTGAGACCTCAAAACATTTGGTGACACACAAAAAAAAGAAACCATACTGCATGCGAAGACACAGACAATGTGCCTTTTGAAAAATCCAATCTTTGTGTCGACATGTTCTGATGTGACCACATCAGCCCTCCTACATCAGAAAACTAGACCAGTAGCGAATAATTTGCACTGACTCACCCATCACCTTTCGGGGACAGCGGTTACTACAGTGGACAGCTTCTCATGTTATCGGGTTACAGGGTGCATGAAAAGGGTGAATGAAGACTTTGCATTCGATCCTATCCAGCTCAATTTTGCGGCTCACCGATATTATCTAATTTCAAAGAGTCTCAACAACAAACTCCGTTTGAATACACGAGCAGATCTCTGTGCGATGTTCCTTATGTGAAACCAGAGACATGTGTTCTGAATTCAAGGCCCTCAAAAGCTGGGATTTTGGAGGATATTTTATCAGTTTTGCAGCTCAGTGTTTCTCCACAACTAAAGCGTGAAAACGAAGCCGTCTTGGACCACCGTGACAAACAGCTAAATGTAGCCTGTTGTGAAAATACACAAGACTTTTCTGGGAGGTCTCCTGGGTTTGAGAAATGGCGAAAATGACACCCAATAATCCTCTGGGCCGTTTCTCAGAACACATCGTCATAAATCATATCTATTTGTGTCCCTGTGTTTGTGTTGGTGTGGCAGAAAAAGTGCAGCGGATCAATCTTCCAGTTCCTACTGGATGCCTGTGGTTTAAAGTGGAAATCAAGCCTATAAGTCCAATTTATGTCATGGTATGGCTGAGTTTTTGGCACTCTCATTTGGGTGTAAAACGCACGTGGAAATGTTCCAGCTCCAACCACAGAACAGGCACTTCACTAATCATCAGTGGCAACTGATGAACCAAATTGTCTGGTAGAACAAGGGTCGCACTCGATGCACTCTGTATTCGGTCATGCCCGTTTGGACGCTGTCTTTTTTCACAATCTGCCATGACTGACCGAAAATCGAATCCAACATGCGTTTAAGAACAAAGCCGTGTGGAATGTCCTGAATTGTGCATTTGCCAGGCAGCTTGTCCATCAGTTTGGTTGCCGTCATGTTCTCAAATTCTCACAGAGGCCTTTTTTCTGTTGGGATGAATACATGAATGAACGTTCATTACAATAGACGTCCCTCACCTACCTGTGTTGATGCAGTTTTATTTATTTATTATTTTAAAGAGATTCAACAGGGGAACTCCATTAAAAACTATCATGTTATGATTTGGCATTTTTGGTAGCTAAACCCTTCCAGATTTCAAACACCTCCGTGAGTCTAAGGACACTCTTTCCAAACTTCCAGGCACGTGCAGAGACCTCACTTTGCACTCTCTCTCATCAGGGGAACAAATAGAGAGGGTGGAAACCACAAGCTCCTTGAGCATTTTAAACCCAGGCCTACTGCTACCACCTAATATGACATTTGCCCCGGTAGAAAGCAACACCACGCCTAATGGAAATCCTGAAGCCCTGCAAGAGTGTTATGACAAGGGCATAACCCGACTGCTGACATTGGACAGTATTTCAACACCCTGTTTCCCATCGGGACCCACTGCAGGATCATTTGCAACAGCCCAAAAAATGCTGAGGCTACTGGTATTCATGCAGTTGAGGGATCTTTTGGCACTCTGAAATGTCAAACAAAACCACTTCTTCGAAAGCAAATGAGGGTTTAGGGAACCATCTGAGACCTTGTCGATTTGGACTTGACATGAGAGGTCTTGTCAGCAATGAAGGACAACTCATCGGGAACGTAAGTTATGGAGTTTGGGTGTGAAGGCCAAATGCGTTTGGGGTACAGTGGTATCTCTACTTACGAACGTCTCTTCATTCGAAATGTTCAGGTTAACAGGAAAATATCGCCTCTTGTTATGTTACAAATTTCTAGAAACAAAAGGTAAAAATACAGAATGGGCTGCTACTCGTACCGCCGAGTTTCCTGAACGCAACATACTCATAGCTGCTCTGCCATTGGCTATGACCGAGCAACATCCTGGCATCCTATTGGCTAAGAGGGACCTCTACCGTATCTGTCTGTGCAGCGTCCTCGTCATTCTCCCAACAGGCCATGACGTGATCTGATAGTTTTACGTAAATGTGTTGGACGATCGCTCGCTATGCCGATGTTTACCTTGGACATTTTCGAAGGATTGTTAAAAGCCGACAAAATCAAACGTCCTCGGACCAGTTCTTCACAAAACACCAGGCAAAAACCACTTCTCAGACAGAACTTCAACTAAAGAGGGCAAAATACAATGAGGACGCAGTTAAAAGTTAAATGACCGTCATTTTAATTCTTTATTCTTTGCTATTTTTTTACATTACACACTACTCTCATTTATTGTGTAATAATCTAAGTGTCCCATGTATTTGTTACATCTTTTGATGCATTTGTATGCTTTATAAAACAATTATGTCTGAAACGGATTAGGGCATTTACATGGAAAACGCGTCTACTTACAAAATTTTCTAGTTAAGAAATTTCTTCCAGAACCTATTCATTTTGTGAGTAGGATACCACTGTACGCAAAATCAAATTTTAGGCTGTAATGACAATTATCTCAAGGGGATGGAATCCAGCACTGTTTTCGAAAGAGTGAGCATGCCCGACTGACAGTATGTCGGTTTTCAATGTTTACGGAGCGCTTTAAGGTCCAAAGGAACGGCCAATTTGAGTTCTCCATTGCACCTTGAAAAAAATAAAAATAAATAAATACATGATCCTCTTCAGTAACCTGTTAATGTGGACTGACTGACGCACCCGCGACCAAAAACACAGATGTCTCAAATCACAGACTAGAACATATTTAACTAATGTGTCCAGGAATAACATTCGGTTTTGTCATTAGAAGACGTATTCTTGGCCATGTGACGTGCGGCCCTTCGATGCAGACAGACAGGTAGTGTATGTCCCTGTCTGGGCTCATCTTTTGTTTATAGTTTTATGTGGACATTTATTGATTTGCCAATGGTGGGGTAAAATATATCCAAAGAACATGACACTACGCTGTTCTTGGGCTCTGAATAAAAAAAGTCACTGCAGACTACAAACAAACGAACAGAATGCGGCCAGCGCAGGTCTTCCAGTGATCACCATTTTTTGCATCATGTAATGTATGGCATATTCATTTAAATCATATCTACAAAGCACAATGACCCTTGCCGCTTCAACAATTCTAAACGCTGTTTGTTCCTGCTTCTATTTTGAAAAATGTTAAGCATTGTACAGTATTTCACGAAACCTTGACAATAATTGGTCTCACAAACAATGACTTCTCAGCCATGTAAAAAGATGCTGACGATGCCAAAAAAAAAAAAAAAAAAAAAAATTTAAAAAAAAAATTTTTTTTTTTTTTTGTACCCATGTATAATGCGCACCCCAGATTTTAGGACAATAAATTAGTAAAATTTTGCGCACTATACACGGAAAAAAACGGTATA
>CAAKHF010012081.1:0-26468 GCA_901007745.1 Hippocampus kuda
TTTTTTTTTTTTGTTTTGTTTTGTTCCCCCCCCCCCCCCCCGCCTACATTTAGAGTGTGTGTCGTGCGCAGTCCTGCCAAGAAATTCCTCACAAGTGTTGTGAGAGGTGCATGAATAGTGCATGACGCAGCGGGACGGCAAACGTTTGCCTCGTCATCCGCGATGCGGTGGCCTTTGGTTTGACCGCGGCAGCCGTTGATGGAAACGGGAGAAGAAAACTCACCCGACTTGCGTAAGCTGCTCCGAGGCTAATTCAGGAATTCCTTCCAAGCGTTTGAAGAGCCCATTTCAGCCACAGCAACGTACCTCGCTTGTTGCGAGTCAGTGTCAATGGATCTCTTGCCCACCACCGTAGAGCTCGCCGAGTCAGTCCAAGACCCAAAGCCTGAAGGAGGATGTCGAGAAATGGATTTTGGCTCACCTTCCCCCATTTGTGTGCGCTGCGCAGTCACGAGATGTCACATGCTGTTATTCTTGCTTCTTTTCTCTCCCGTCCCGGGATGGCTTCCCTCTTTAATTGTTGGACGCAGGTGTCTGTTGCGGCGCCTGTCAAGAAAAGATAAAGAGTTTTTCCCCGGGCGCCAGGAAAGGCGAGTGCGGTGATGGAGGGCCCCGCTCCCGCAGCTCGGCTGCCCGCATTAGCCCGTCGCTTTATAATTGTGTGAAGGGGCCACTTGCAACAGCTCCCCCATTACTCACTGGCGTGGGCGCTACCTGGCAGGCGAGACACACCTCGTCCTCTCTCTCTCTCGCTCTCTCTCGCACGCTCACTTCGAGCCCCCTTATTGTTATTTTGACCCCGTACCCTCATTGGCGGACGTCGCCTTTTCTTCCCAAAATCCATTTCTCGACATCCTCCTTCATCAGCCAGCATTCCGATTGTACACCCTTCACAGCCCACGCCTGGCCTTTCATGTTTTGTTGTGGCATTGTGTTTGCCTTGTCCTGTCCAGAACCTCAGAGGCTTCAGACGCTCGGATCTCGAATTTCCGGGAAAAAGACATTGGTCACCGGTCACTTGATTAGGTACGCCACGCGTGTTGTTCAGTCAGCTCAAAATACCAAAACTGTCCAAAATGCCGTCAAGTGATGGAGGCAACCGAGAGATTCCCGGCGTGTTGCCTCGCTGTTGCTTTTGTGGTTTGTGTCTGGGACTTGGGGGAGGCACATGCGGTGCAAGGGCGACCTCCAAAACGAGCCATCCGTCCATCCAGCCTTTCACTGAGCCGCTTTCTCCTCACGACGGCCACGGGTGTGCTGGAGCCGTTCTGTCTAGCTGTCTCGGGGCATTCGGAGGGCTACGCCCTGAACTGGTTGCCGGCTAATCGCATGGCACACATACAGAAACAACCATTTGGGTTCACCGTCACAACTACGCGCGCCTGCAGGAGGCTGCCATGTTTCGCCGCCATCTTTCTGCTACGGATACACAAAGCAGACAAACGGAGCAAAATGTAATTCCTCAACATGATGACGACGGTATCTGGAACAACTGAGCAAATCCGAGAAGTCATTTGGGTTGGCGTTGGCTTGATGATGATGATGATGAAAATGATGTTCCACACGTGGTGGGATGCCTCCGAGTAGCGCGAGAGGGGAAACACTGGGGCTCTTGGGCCCCTGACGCGGCTAAATGCCCACCAGCCGACGGGAAAGGAGGTGGGGTCTCACCGGAAGGTGAGGCGCCCAGCGCTCGCCCCGTCGGAACGAAGGGAGTAGTCGCCCCACAACCCTGACGGGGGCTGATTGCCCAGGAGGTGGAGGAGGAGGAAAACCTGATGTATAAGAGACAAAAAAAAAAAAAGGCGTCAGATTCGGGAAAAAAAACATTTGAAATTTACTTGCATCTCTCAAAAAGCACTCTTTGTCCACAGAGGGAGGTACGTGTGAGGTGATTGCGGCCCACCGATGCTGTAACAAGAATCGCATCGAGGAACGCTCTCAGACCGTCAAGTGCTCCTGTTTACCAGGCAAAGTGGCAGGAACAACACGCAACAAACCCTCCTGCGTGGATGGTAAGGAAAGTCGCCTGACCACATCTTGCCTCCGCTCACAATTAAGTAAGCCAAAAAGGTGTGACTAGTGGATGCTTTGGGATTTCTCACTTGATTACAGCACTCCATAAAATGGCCGAATAAATACAAGAAACGAGATGAAATGTAAGTGCATCTTGTTTGAAAAAATAAAATAAAATTGCTACCGTATACAATACACGAATCCACTGCGAGATGAGTGCAATACAAAAACAACAGATGTGAACGTGATTAAGAGCTTACCCTGTGCAATATACAGATATGAGAGAGAGAGAGGGTTCTTTTTTTTTTTTTTTTACCGGTGCATTTATTTTTAACCTTGCACTAATAATCCAAATGCATTCAACCATTAGGCAGGAAGTGGTACTGTGCTCCTGGGCATCAAGCGCTTGATCCAGAGTTTGTGAACACCTGAGCAAAGGAGCACGGCGCAGATCACATTGCCCACGGCAGATCAGGCTGATGGAAATGAATAACTCACCAACAAGTCAGGGAAGCTCCAGGCGAGTGCACCTGAATTACCTCAGCTGAAGAAAACAATCAGACTGAGGCACCTTTGGGGGAGGGGGCGGGGGCGGGGGCGGAGGCCGTGCTGTCCACAAGTCACAAACCTCCCGTCACGGTTATTCGTCGCTCTCCAATGGCGATCCTCTGACCTCAACCCCCAGCCGAATGTCAAAGTGTTCACCCTTTGTGCAAACAAAGGACGCAGAGGGAAATAAAATAGTTTAAAAAAAAAAATCATCATATGCTCATTAGAAGGGCAGCCAGACAGATCCACTCGATGGACTCCACAGGACCGGTTGGCCGTTTGACACTTAAGATGATGAGACGAGGCTAGAAAACGTCCCGTGGGTTGAGTGCTCGGTCCTTGAGGCGTTCTGATCTTTCCATGGCAACGCTCGCTGGAAGCATTTTTGCCAAGGGTCGCAAATGGAAACTGGCTTTATCGGAGTAGACCTTGTGCAGCTAAATGAGCTGACACGGTCTCTTCATCTTGCTGTGATCTCCTTCGATACTTCTTCAAATAGCTCGACTCTTTTTGAGACATCAGCCAATTTGAACGTCGAAAGAAATGAAATGAGCACACATCAGAAACATGAATTCAAAGCTTACGTTGCAAGTGTCATCGTGCCCCCCCGTCACAATGACCATCATCATTGGAGCCTTGACAGTGCAATTCTCAACCGTGCTGAGGAAGAATTATTTCGAAAAAGATGGATCAGGGCCCAAAGTCAGCTGGCCGAGGAGCCGGCGCGCCCGCCGGCCTCTTGCGATGGATGCACACGTGCAGGGAAAACTCCAAACTTGACCAAAGTCTCTCCGTTGCTCAAGCCAGTTCAAGTGAGGAGAAATTAAAATGTCGCTCTGTATTTTTTTTCTTCCAAAATGAAAAGAACAAATCATTTTAGCAAGCAACGTGAAGCAGACACTCTCTTCTTTTTTAGCGGGTGCAACAAAATGGCGCCACGGGCTGTCACGAACCCCCCGCGCCTTGAGTGTGACGCCCACCGTCGCCAGCGATTGTTGCCTGCGATCTGTGCGTTCCGGGGAGAAGCGAGCAAAATTCCAGCCGCGCGACTGCACTTCGGTTGAACGAGCCGTGCGGCGGCATGCTAGCAAACATCCGTTAATGCCCCTGTTGCACAATTAGCCAATGAAAAATGGATGCGCTTTCACTTAGCTGGCAACAATTTCACTCGAACAGAGCAACAGAATGGTTGGAAGACCGTCACAACTCTGGAAAACGCCTTCCCACTGAGTAAGTCTTTGACACGCAGTAGAAGATGATGAAAACAGCCCGGTACCTATTTTGTCATTTCGCTCTCATGGGCACGAGCGATGTTGAGTGAAAAATCCTCCCAGATTCATGTCAGTAAACAAAGTGATGTGCGACTCGCCCCGCATGTACATCACTGAGTTCCATTCTGCAAAAACGTGACGGGGCAATGAGATTTTGACACCGCCGTCGGAAAAAAAAAACATGACTCGGCGCTCACGCTCGTCGCCGTTCTCACCGAACGTAAGAACATCTTGCAAGAGTGTGACTTTTTTTTTTTCTGTTTCACCGCGTCAGGAGGAAAGTTTCGAGTTGAAGTCGGCTAAGATCGGGCGAATCATAGCGTACCTCACAAAGATTCAGGCGCAGAAGTCAAAAGGAATCTTTTGTTCACACTTTCACGCCTCAGCAGGTTTGGCTCCCCCAGCCAGAAATCTTCGGAATCCGTTAACAAGCACTTTGAGGTGGAAAAAGACGAGCGGTCGCACAGCAATGCGGCAGATGACCTCAACTCCTGACGGAGGCGCTCTCTTCATGTGGCTCACACGGTCTACAAAAACACCAACGAGCAGTCTGGGATCAGTCACAGCGAGCTCTCGTCTGGACACCGCCGCCCTGTCTTTGCGCTCAGACTCGGCGGGGTGAGCCGAGCGTCCCGCGTGGGACTTTTTTCTCGCCGCTGCCCAGTTGTCCATCGAGAATGGGCAAAGATTCTGCAACAAGGTTCGTGGCCCTGCCGGGAGCAAACCTGCTGCCACTCTGGCACGCGCACGCCCACCAAGATGAACAATCTTCGGGAAGTCAGCCGTCGTTATCGAAGGAAAAGATGAAAAAAAAAATCTCTTTTCATGGGTCATTTGCTGCGCCGCATAGGCAGAGCCCAAAGGAGAGCGCTCGTTTTTATCCTTTGCCAAATTTGCGGTCTCCCCCTTACGGGCGCTCTTATCGGTTCTTAGCATCTAAATCCAACATCAAAGCGCAGGGATGGTGAACACGGATCCCATTGTTGTGTGTGTCGTTTGCGCTCGAGCGCCATCGGCTCGTTGCGTAAATGCTAAAATTCAAGCACAAAGTTATTCGAGTGGTCGCGCGTTATCTGGCACCCAGCGGATGGCGGATCATTTCTAGCCTGTCACTCGGGAGACCCTTTGGATTCTTCCAGCCCCCCCTAACATGAATGCGTCGGGAACGTGTGAGCCGAGCGGAGGAGCCGCGGCAGGAAACCCGCAAACCGCACACGGGACGCCGCAGCCCAGACGCCAACCTGAACCAGTTGGCCAGCGTGCCGCTGCGTCGGCTTACAAAGTACCTTCACTCATAAAATCCCTTTCTGCAC
Source organism: Hippocampus kuda (assembly GCA_901007745.1). Taxonomy (NCBI): domain Eukaryota; kingdom Metazoa; phylum Chordata; class Actinopteri; order Syngnathiformes; family Syngnathidae; genus Hippocampus; species Hippocampus kuda. The sequence continues at coordinate 5,150 of CAAKHF010012081.1, forward strand.
TCGCGCTTGAGTTGGAGCGTCGACCAAAGAGAAACCAATGGAAGGTTCGTGCGGGTACATTCTGTATTTTTCATGAGCCCATTTTCTTTGGATGAGGTGTTTGGTTTTATTTCACAGTTTACCGTCACGTTTCTATTCCGTTTGTGGCCAACAGGTGGCCTTCTCCTTCAGCGTCGCACCTGTTGGTCAGCATGTCATCAGCGCTTTCTGTTCAACGGACTGCCACGATGACGTCGGATGCTCGTGTGGCTGTCATGGCTTTTGGCTTCTGTTGCTATCACGTTGTTTTGTTTCGTCATCGTGGTGTGTTTTGTTGTTGCTTTGAGTTTTGGGGGTTTTCGGGGCTTGGCTGGCGCTTTCCATTGAGTTTTTCCGGCGTACCCGCGCGAGTGTTTGTGTGAGTCTATTTTGCTCGGTACGCCCTGCTTCACTTGCTCCTGGCCGATATCCGAAACGCAAAAAAGCAACGGTGCAGGATCTCGCCGATGCTTTCCGTCGTGACGACGGTCCGCCGTTCCCAAAAGGAAGGGAGCGATTTGGCGAGTTCCGGTGATTTCTAGCATACGCCGTGATGAATCGAGCAGCGCGGTTGTCCTCGGGTGCTGTCTCTGCCAATGCGGCGGCTTCGCGCACACTTTCTTGGGGAGTGGCAATCGCTTGTTTCGGTTGCTCTGTGAAGCTTTTCGGCTGAAGATGCGACGGCGGCGCGTGCGGGGAGGGAGGCGTTACGCTCAGCGGGGGTCCGCTGTCAGATTATCCCCGTAGTGGGACTCGATGATCAGCTTTGACAGGGAGAACTATGTCCCAGTTATGTCACAGCCAACGAAGCTCTTAGTGAAGCGCATCCCTTTTAACAAGTCAAACGCTCATCTCTTCCGCAGCTCGGCGCGTCGCCGCACGTATGCCGGCCCGGGTGAAATTTCAGCCCCTCGGCCGCAGTTTAGACACCACCCAAAGGGTGAAACTTGCACACGCACACAGCGGTGTCGACCGCAGGCTGGCGGAGGCGCTTCCGACACGCGCGCTCCCGACCGGGCCGCGTTGTCGTGTGGCCGCCGTAGCATGAAACCCGCCAGAGGAGGCGCACGCAACGCAGATGGCCGCACGTCGCTGATCACCGATGGGGAATGAAGCCTTCTGTCGGGCCGCGGGTGCGCATGGCCGAGCGTGACAGGTTGTCATGCTACATTTAAGCTACATCCATGTGGGAGAGACGCATACATGGATGGGCAGCGAAAGAAGCAAAGGGAAGCGCTACAAATGTGACGTTGCCGGTCAAGCAGATGGTGACATGTTTGCTTGCACTCGGGTGAAATGTGCAGCAGGACCGGCTGCAGGAGAAAAGAAAGATGGCTTGAAGCGGCGGACGGACGCATGGAAGGACTGTCTTTGAGCCGTCTCAGTTCCTCGTCGAATTTTCCTGTCTCTCTCTCTGTTTCCGTCTCGAACGGAATGCAGCCGACGTCCGTGGTAAAAACGGTGCCTTGTAATTGATGAGCTATTTCGAAATGATCCAGCTCACGGGCACCCACGGTAACATTGTAGCTCCATAAAACCCACGCCGTTAAATAATTGAGCGAGCATTCGAATTGTTTGAGCCTTTACTGGTCCTTAAGGCGTAATAGTTACAAAAATCAATTTCAATACTGTATATGACTTGCAGTTTATACCGGTTATCAAATATGTGCTCTCCCGTGTTGGGAAAGGATCACGGCCATCCTTTCTTACGTCGGCGCGGCACCAAAGTATCTTCAATTCAGCTTGTTTGTTTGTTGGTACAAGCTTGCGTACGTACACAGTATGCTGGACTCACACAGACACCGACAGCGAGGGGCCAAGTGCATCCCTGTGATAGGAAGAGGAAGAGATCATCTTTGTTTTTAGTCAACTAGCCGGAGCACGAACCGAGCCGATGTGACACGAACGCAATTGGACGCGAGTCAAAATGAGCTAACCCGCCCCGCAACGACTTGACCAAATGATTCATTTGCATGCGTATGAAACCTGGAGGAATCCTCCCCACTTGCTATTATTGAACTCGGCGTGGGGGGGCGGGAGCTGTTTGGAGTGCCGCTTTCCTTGAGAAAGGATCTCATTGCTGAATATTTTACCTTCTCCGTCCGTCATAGTCGGAGTCCCTATTCTGTCCGTCGATGCAGACCGCCCTGTGTTCTTGAATCTCTCCGCAATATACTGAAGCTACCCTTTGACATGCTTTGCTCACCTTCCCCAGCTTCCATCGTAATTGGGAAATGGTGGTGTGAGATGGAGCCGTGTCTGGAGGGAGAAGAGTGCAAGACTCTGCCCGACAATTCCGGATGGATGTGCTCCTCCGGGAATAAAATCAAGACCACAAGGGTGAGACCTCGACACAAGAGTCACCGCACAGGATGCGTCGAAAAAAACGGTGCCTTTTGGTCGACCTCCGAGCAAACATTTGATGCACACGTTTTTGTACGCACGCATCCAAACATATCCTTGCGGTGCAATTTCCATAAGACGGGATTTTTTATTTTTTTTCCTTTTCAATGAGATTTTTTTTTTTTCAAACTTCAAAATGAAAACACCGGAAGACATCAAACCAAAACGCCGGTCCGTCATTCGTCATCCGTCATCGGCAGTCCCTCACGTTTTCAAGCCCAACCAAAACGTCATCGTCATCGGTCAGTCTGTCATGTTATTGGAACTGCGCTTCCGTCATCCCTCACCGCTTTGCCAGTCTGTCAGTCAGTCCGTCATACCCCCAAAAACAACAAAAGGCGTCGTCCAACTGATGAAAATTCCAATGTCATTCAAACGGTAAATCGAGTGCACATCGACATCGTACGATGTCTTCCCAAAGAGCCGTAGAAACAGATCCGCTCACATACCCGTACGGTGCACATACACTTTTGTGCCACTCTGTTGAACTGGTGGTCACGCGCGAACCCCGAAAACGCCAAAAAATTTCAAGTTAAGTTTCAAATGTCGGACCTTCACCAGAATCCAGCTCCGCATTGCGGCCAAGGGTCAAATGCAATCCAAATAGCTTCCACACCTACTTCTGTCCTTAAATGCTCCTTGTCTGCTTCTTCTTCTTCTTCTTCTTCTTCTTCTTCTTCTTCTTCTTCTTCTTCTTCTTCTTCTTCTTCTGGGCACATTGGAGGTCGTTGGTGCATACGGCCAGTCAGTGGAAGCAACCCTGCTCGTGTTGAATTCAGCCCTGCGAACAAACACACAAGACAGCACAGTCTTTGAAGATCGATAATTGAACAGAAAACCACAACAAATAAATACACCAAGATTGTCGATTTGCGTCATTGTAGCAAAGTGAAGAGACGCCATTTGGTTGTGTCCTCACGTTAAACGTTTCCGAGCGCCCACAGTAGCAAAAACAATCCTAAAGGGGAGGCAGCGTGTCGGGCCACACTCCTCGCTCACTTCAAGTGAACGGCCACTCTTCCTCTTTGCTGCCCTCCGGCTAGCTCAGCTGTCGCAGAGCGCCGCGTACAAAAATAATGATGGGCGTTAAGTCCACCAAGCCAGCAGTTCAGCACACCGTGATCGATTGCTCGCCCGATTTGTATTGGTTGAACCAACTCGCTACCGACCTGAATGCGATTGGCGTTTTTTGGTTTGTTTGTTTAATGCCTGGTGACAATGACTTTAAAATCGAGACGAATTTGACGGCGCGGGGGCAGCCAAGTATAAAGCAGAAAAAAAAGCAGAAAAGCTCCAAAAATGATTTGAGCGGATGGGGTCGTGACTGCATGTTAAGGTCGGTCCAGTGCTTTGTTCCCTCCATAGTGCAACTTCATCCGGGAGGGGGATTGCATATCGCACTCAGGATTTTAGGGTACTTTGCATCACCTGTTGATTACGAGAGCCCCTTTGAGCACATTGTTTGGTGACTTTCTACATTCGATTGAAAATTCTGTGAGTGACACGGCTCCAAGAAACCTTCCAAACGGTGAGGATTGAGGCTGCTTTTCTGTCCAATACACAGATGTCCTTTTTCTCTCGGCCCTCTCTTTGCAGAACACCCAGCCGTACTCCCCTTTTTAGCCTCCGGAAGCAAAATGCAGAGGAAACGTCAAGCCAAACCGAGCTGCATTCTTGCTTCTGTAAAGGTTAGTCTGTCGCAAGCTGTTCTTTGTTTTTCTGTTTTTTTCCCGCCGTCCTCACGCGTCAGCAGCGTCAGGCGGTTCAAGCGGGACCGAGTCATGTTCGGTGCCGTCCCGTTGACCCAAATACTCCGCGCAAAGTAATCAAGGCTGCGCATGATTCGGCAGGCGTGACGCAAATCCCAAAGGCGCCACGCCACCCGCCGCGGAAGCGGTTCTCTCGCCTCTCAAACACACGGCGCACCCGCACCGTCGTCTGTTTTGTTTCTCGCTGTCGAGTGCGTAAGACGACGGCTCGTTTCTTTCCCTTTGTTCCGCGTCCCGGTGGCGTTTTTGGCGACCGCGCAGGTCTGCTCACAGTGGCGTGCGCCGCTCTGCCAATCCTATTTGGAAGTAATCTGCGACATGCTACTTCCTGTTGTTCTCTGTGTGGATGTGCCAGTTGTGAGTACACACTCCTGTTTGATGTGTTGGATAACAGAGCGCGGTTTGCGTTTGTTGTGCACGAATGCTCGAATGTGTACTCAAGAAGCCCAGGCGGGCCCGGTTGATTTCACTTTTTGGGCTCTTGTTAAAGGCCTCTTGACACAGCGATCCTCTTACGTGGGTCTCGCCGGCGCAGCAATCGCCGCACGAAGCGAGGCCGCGGTCTCCTCGAAAGGCCTTTGATCCTGCACTCCGCTCTCGTCTTTGATCCAATTTCCTCATTCGCCCTCCTTGTGAAACCCAATGGCCTCATTTGGGTTTGCTCCGTCGTGAGCTCGAAAGCGGTGCTTGTTTCTTTTCAGAAGAGAATTGACCGAGCGGCAGGTTGAAGCACGAGGATGCAAAGACGTCGGCGGCGCTCATTTGCTCCAAATTGGCATGGCCTCGAAAGAGGCCGCGCAAAGCCCGGCGCCTGACATCCGTCTTTCTCTTTCTGTTTGTGGATGTCGCTGGTTGCCTGCTCCACAGACCCTTTTTTTGTGCACGTCACAGTGACGGAAAGGCTGTGGAGCACCTTCCAAAACGTTTCATGTCTTAAAAGATGATTTACCCGTGAATGGCCGCGTTCCATTGTCGTCACAGTCAAACGACTCAAACGTTTTCCTTCCCATGCATATATGAAGATTCTGGGAGATATGGAACACAAGGATAATCCACCCCGACGTGTTTCGGACACTGCTATCGGGACGCGCCCATTCTTAACACACTTCACACCGAAGGATAATCTTAGAGGACAATTTTACAACACATAAAATCGTTGCAAAAGTTGAGACCAAAGTAGCCCGATTGTCTGCAGGTGTTGGGAAGTCTGATCCAAGATGGCGACCAAAAAAAAAAAACATCAGTATGTATCAGTTGACTTAGCTCTTCTGCAAGTCATACATTGGTCGCTTTTCTTTTTGAGAAGAACATGCAAATTTCTTTGGAGGACCAGAGGGCACATGTTGATGCAATAAAGCATTCAGGGATGAAATGGAGCCCAGCTGTCAGACCTGCCAGCAGACGCACAACCGTAGTGGATCTTTTTTTTTTTTTTTTTTTTTTTTTTACAGTGGGAGAGCCAACACAGCCCATCATGGGTTGAAATTCAGCAAAGTCGCCACGCTTCCATTAGAAATTCTCTTCCAAGCTCATTGTTTGAAAACCGCAACATGATTATGATGATCGCGATATTTCGTATTCTTGTTGAAACGCTGCAGGAAGCCTGGAAATCTTTACCGTCACATCCATAAAACAACGTTTGCCAGCCCCATGCTTACGGGTTTGGCGTGTAACGTCTGCACGTCAATTTGAGCCTCGGCAGCTTACCGAAGTGCGGCCGTGGCCGTGAGAGAGCTCAACGCGCCCCAAACATCACCTCGCTCAATCACGTCCACACACCTGCCAAAGCCTGCTCCAAATGTCACTGCCGCACTGTTGTTGTTTGAGATCATGACATTTAGAATTGGCTCCGTTTGCACGGGCCTGCAGGTGCGTTCTTAATAGAATGAGCACAGAAAAGAAAAGACGTGAAAAGTGACTCCAAAATCAATACAATGGAAGCTTTCAAGCCCAGCACCCTTGAAGTCCTTCAAGATGGAATTCAGCCCAAAGTTTCGTCAAGAACAAAAAATGGCAACACGTTTTTGAAATTTTTTTTTTCATGTGAAAACACACCTTTATTGCACCACTTCTTTCTTTTCCCACCAGCGGAATTGGCTCGCGCTTCGGTGCTTGAAACTGGTGCTGAAGAAAGACATGAGCCTTGGCTGACTCTTACATACGACATCCAAAGCTAAGTCGCCTCGCAGATGCTAACAGGAGCACGTTCATTACTGGGAATGGAAATGTGCCCAAAGCCCTGCGAATTAGCCGTCTTACACGTTGCCGCCGTTCCTTGTACCTATGGCAACGATGGAGAGCCCTTAACGGTATCCTGTTTTGTCGACGCCGCTTCCCGCAGGCTTGCAAAATATAGAGTAGCATACGAAGGATCTGATTGTCCATTGTTGGAAAACGTTCTTCGGTAGGGCCTGTTAAGCACCAACTGAGTGTGGAAAAGTATTTAGACCAAATACTTTGTGGTCCAAGTTAAAGTACTCTTTGTCTGGATCTCACGGTTGAAAGGATTTGTGAACATAAGACAATGCATCGTGATGACTGCTCTCCTGAGGACAAAGTCATCGTTTCCATTTCTATTCTTTCCGAATGGCTTTTCATCGTCCGTCTGAATCGGCGAGCCGGTGTTTGCTTGGAACCTCCACCCTCGTGTCATTCTCATCCAAAATCCTTCCTGACGCGGTACTGGAATAGATGTACGAACTAACAGGTCATGCCAATCTCTGGCTTGAGGCAGAAGCCGGCAATCGGGGAATTCTCGACTCATCAAAAGGTCTCACGACACCACGTTGGCGGGCGTCGCGGTGTGCGATCCGGGCGAAACCAGAGTGCCTGAACCGGGAGGGAGTCAGTGAGGGCTCCCGCTCCTCCATGGCGCCCCCGACGGCATTTCGTGAAGAAGTCCAAAGTCATTCTCGCCGGTTGGAAAAAGCCTTCGCTGCGTTTGGCTGGTTCACGAGACGGCGCAGGTGAAGGCGGGGCTGCGCCAAACTCAACGAGCGGGACGTCTACTTTGTCTGGACAGCGCGACGCTTCCGCGAGACGTTCCTTTGTGTGCGCGCAGCTCCGAGTGGAAGCGGGCTGTGCATTTTTTTCCTGCGCTTTTTCCTGGATTGCTTCCTTTTGTCTGAGCCGTCTGTTTTTAGTAACAGCGGGATGCAGGAGGCGAGACGGGGCGCCGCAAAAGCAGGAAACGGTTCAAAAGACTCCCGTTGTTTGTGAGACACACCAATGGAGCAATTCCTCGCGGCCTAATCCGTGGACACTTTTGTCCTTTTTGTTCGAGCTAAGCACACGTGCGTGTTTCTGTCCTTCTCCTTTGCTCCCTTGTGTTGCAGATTCATCCCAGGACCTAACGAGGAGCTCCCTTCGCAGGACACCGCGCCAACCCTTTTCTCCTCAGCTCCCCTTTCTCTTCCTGACGGCTGGTGTAAAACGATGACATCCGAAGGCTGCTGACTGGATTACCCGGGACCAGAGAAAGGATACCCGGCTCGATAAAACAGCTTTGCTCGCGCGGCGCCAAGGATTTCAAACCGCACTAATCCCCCGTTTGATGAAAGAGCCCCGTGTTGGTGAATCTCCTCGTCCGCACAGCCGTGGCCGGCTCGCCGCCGACTCTTTCCCGCTTCCCGCTCACTCGGTGCGCCGCGTATGAACCGAGGCAGCCCGGTCGGGGTCATTTTGAGGTCCTTTCAACATGATGTGAAGACTTTCACCGCGCACGTCGAAAGGCTAAAGACGCGGAATAGCTCACGCCGACCTGAGCGCGGAACTGAAAGCACAAAGGCGGGAAATGACCCCGACGACATTTTCTCTCTGCGTGGAGAGCTGCCTTTGTGTTGGACTCGCTTCCAAGACGGCTTTTCTCTGGACTGCCTCCGAGTGGGGAAGCTTGAGACGCCTATCAGGAGTGAATTGAGATTTTCTTTTTTTGGGTTGGAGGACTCCAACCAAGGTCTGCCCTGATGGCCTCAACTTTGTGGTCACTTACGAACATTTGATTTGACTTCTTGACCTTGAAGGCGTGTACATTCTACAGCTCTACTTTTCTTTGTATGTAAGGACACGTGTGTGTTTGCGTGTGTGTGTGGGTGTGTGTGTCTAATGATATAAATAAAATCCATATTCGGCAGCAGATTGCGGTAAAAGTGCAATTCATTCATGTGGAAAGGCCGACATTGACGTGTATAACGACGACTGCTTCATTTGTCCTGAAAAAGATAAAAATAAGTGTGAAAATAACCGTCTGTCACTGGTCCTTTTGCAGTGTTGCTGGTCCAGCGCGAACGTGCTAGTCAATGTGAGGAAAGCAATGTACTGTGTAGGACTGCCTCTGGAAACAACCTTGTGTGAGTTTTCCACTCAGACTGGCGAGCAGACGGCGCAGGAACACTTGAGTGTGTCTCTCGCTGCCGAACGTGGTCATCGGTAAGCTGTGAAGCGCGTCAATGTACTTTTCACGCGCCAGACTGGGACAATTTAGGTGAAAGATTCCCAAACAAGCGCTGGTATTGACAAGCGCAGACAGAAATGCCGTTATGCCCTCGGAGAGATCCGAGGACAATTGCGGGAGAGCCTCCTGAGAAATAAAAACGCTTTTCGATTGCGATTCGCAGTCTCCGGCTTCCTTTACCTGTGGCGACTGACGTGTGAGGAAATGGACGACTGGACGGGTCGTACCATCGCGTCTTTTGTATGACGCATGAACATTGTAAAGAGACGTTTTGCTTGCGAATAAGCAGGCGGCATCAACACGTGGCAGCGTGGCTTCCGGGTCGTCGACACACCAAAATTCCGTCGCGCTTCACTTCGGCTACTCCGCTGCTAGCAGGCTGGATTTATCAGGACGGCGTGTCCAATTCATTCAGGCAATTAAAATCAAGATTTCCAATCTCATGCCGGCCCAACGACAAGATGATTTCAATATCAAGCCGTCGCCTGCTCACGTGAGAGCCACGCTCAATTTTTCCCAGCGGATGCGCTTCGATACATTCATCATTGCAGAAGGTGTCGAGCTTCGTGCAGCGCAGAACCTCGCTAAATTGTTATGAAGAGCAATGAAAAAGACAAATGTGACAAATTCTGCTCAAAAGCTGGCAGAGTAGGAGGTCTTTTTTGCAAGGGGGTGGGGGGGTCCAAACAATGGCCTGTTTACTCTTTGTAGTCTCATATAAAAAGATGAATTTGGCCACCGGGCCTCAGAGACATTTGGCCAGTGTCTCGCTGTGAGGCTGATGCAAGTGTTTGGGGTCTGTGTCAGGAATCAAGGAATGTTCTTCCCCCGGCCCAATTTTCTGTGAATTTTTGTTCTGAGCCAAAGAGGGGCTGTTTTCCTTGATACATTGTTGATCTCGATGCCCGAAAGTCGGAGGCTTGCCGTGGAGGGAGGCCCTGCTCCATTTTCGGCAGAGTCGACGCGAATGCGGTCGATGGTCCTACCTCCAGTGCGATCTCAGAACGAGAGACATCCGTCAAGTCACCTCCTGGGGACACACGCAGACAGCCGCGTCCTCATCTCTCTCTGGATGGCTCATCGGCGACTGAGAGCAAGGGTCAACCTTTTAGCACGTACGTCCCCAAACTGTGTCGAGAGCTCGGTTCCGAGCTTCCGAGGGCGTCTCACGTGCACGTTGCCCCGTGCGGATATGAAATGCTCGGCTGACTTCAAGAGCTTTTGCCGCCTCCCTCGCCCTTCGACCGCTCTTCCCTTCCAAACGCCATTATCTCATCGTTAACTGCTTCACGCGAGCTGTAATTTAGGCAAGCGCATGATTGGCAAAGTTGTGTTGTGCAATTATAGTCATTATGCTGATAATTCATTGCGCGTGGCGCCTTTCCAAAGAACATTTACAGGACCCGGCCAACGGATATCATCCGGTCGCACGACCGGAAACCTTTCCCGCATGGAAAAGAAGAACGGCCTCGGTTGCCTGGCAACCGTGTGCCAGGGTGTACACCGCCTCTGGCCCGTCATCAGCCACGATGGGCTCCAGCTCACCCGCGACCAGAATGAACATGAACGGTATCGGACATGGCTGGGAATTAATGACAGGCTTGCGTTGAAGTTGACTGCCACCGCTGTAAGTCCCAGAAGTGTCGCTCTTGATTGGCCCCACTGCACCCGCTCGCCTTTCAACTTTCTTGTTCCCGGCAAACTCTCGAAATCTTAAGCGGAGGAAGAAAACCGCCACGCAATCTGGCCGCTTGTGATGTCGAATATCTCACGCACATCAGACATCAATAGAGTAGCCTTTAAAGCAAATCATTTCCAAGTGCTTGCTAAAAGCTCTTGAGATGAAATGTAAAGAAAAGCTCCGCGCCACTCCTCTTCCGTGTTTTCGCTTATTATTGTACAGCCCAAATACAAAGGTGAGAAAACGGAAGGCTTGCGTTCTTTCACCCGTCCCCAATGGAAGGGTGTCCCCACACAGCTAAATGATTGACGGAAAAGACAGAGCCGGTTTTGGAAAAACGGTCAGATTAGAAAGTAGAGGACGTCACACTATTTGTGCTCAAAAACAACCTGTTTCATTAGCGGAGAAATAAGGATGTCGTTTACCAAAGTAAGCTGTCAGCATTGTGAATAAGAAACGGAGGTAGAGTGTACTTTTTCGAGAGGTCAGAACATTGTAGAAGTCGTGACGCCCTTGCATGAAACAGTCCACAGCAACAGGCTGGCCTTCGGGCAGCTTTCTGCAAACAGAACATCGCCGTCAGTCCAAAGCAGCCCACACAGCAAAAACAGTGAACTTATTGTCGAGTCAAAAGTTTTGACAACGTCCACAAAGAAACGACCTCGCCTACGCACTCCACTGCACTTTTTTTTCCTCTCATGACTGGGCTGCTGCCAATGGAAAAGCACCGAGAGCAGGTCAAGTCGAGCCTCATCGAGTCACGGCGGTGCTGCGCAGTGCTGCGCAGTGCATCGCAGTGCGGCGTGAGCGGTGCACCACGGCCCAAAAGACCCGTCCAATCTGTCTGTGATCTGGCGGGATCAAAGCAGTGCTTTCCTTTGATTCGGGTGTCATTTTTTTCCTTTAGAGGCAAAAGGGTGACCCGATTCCTCAAGTGGACCCAGAAGAGAGAGAGCCACGCGGGAGAGTTGTACGGATTCGGCGCTGTTGCTTGACCGAGACGGCTGCCCCAGGGACGTGCGGTCAGGGGAGGCAGGTGAGGCAGAGCCTCACCTCTGAATGCGCATTATATTGCGCAATCATCACCAACTGGGTTGATCCGTGCAACTGGCTCGTCCTGCTTGCCGTATAACTGCATGTCGCAAATATGTTTAGCCAATTGAATAAGCTAGCCTTTTTGCTTTATATATTTGTAAATCTGACACTAAAGGAGTCAGTGCCTCACCAATCATGAACCTCACCGCACGCCACTGGGCTGCCATATCAATAAAGAGCTCACAGCTGGGCTGAATCCGGTTAAGACTGCCAAAGTGACATTTGATGTGGCTTACCGTAATCTGCTACACAGGTGCTAATATGCAAATGGCTTTTGAGCAACAAACCGGGGTGGAGTCGCGGCAAACCGGGCCACCTGGAGAAGGGCAGCTCGACGCCCTCATCTCCGTGGGCGGGGCAGCCGCCCCTCCTGCGAGAATGTCACGGAGCAGAAAGCAATTTCCATGCGATTCCCTCGACAGCACCGGCGGTGGGACTGTCCAGAGCTTTGCTGTTTGGTCTTCCCTCCCTGCCGCCTTGATCCCAAACAGAATGGCGTCTTGCTCAAGACCATCGATCTATGGTGCCGGTGAAAGACTTCTGCCCGACCCATCCAAACTGTTTCTTTGTCGTGACCCGCTAGAGTGCCTGCCTGTTTGAGATCCCTCCCTACTCCAACACACTTGATTCAACTGTTCATGATTGTTTCAGGCCTCTACAGGGCTTGCTGATAATCTGATGATTTGAATCCGGTGTGTTGGAGTCGGGGGGGGATCTCAAACAGGCAGGATACGGCTCTCGAGGAGCCCGAGTTCCCTACCCCTGCTCGAGTCTGTAGGTCATCATTGTAGGAGATCGTTGTGAAATGACTCTAAAAATCCTCCTTCAAAATAAAAATAAAAAATCATAATAATTCTCATGCAAGATCCCTGTTGATCGGGAAATGGACTTGTTGTGTTCGAAAAGGTCATGCGCATTCGTATTTTTATTATTTTTTTCAGTGCTGTGCCAGTTGGAAGTGTTTTTCTTTTTTTCTTCAGCGATGGCAACACGTTTCCTGCACTGTCTTTCCTCACACTTACTTACTTGAATAATTCCCATCCCAGTAGGTCCAGTGCACACAGCCCATAATATGTCACCATTTGGCACACCATTGACTTCAGTAAAGGTCACGCTATATCTTTTGACTCGGATTGACTGACTTCATATTGAACTGCGTCGGGAGCATGAATACAAATGTCCCTCGGGGCACGCATTCTATTCTATTGTCAAATGCAGCCACATTGAACAACGCCGTTTGAGTAACACTCCGGCGTACAACACATGAAAGCGGCCTTTGTGTTGGATGTTAAGCGAATATGAAAGAAATGTATTTGAAAGCTTCTCCAGGTGAGAAATTGCCATGCTTTTTTTACACAACATGCCGCCGCTTTCACTTCACATATCAGCACGAGTGCCATTTGCCTCAAGCGCTGGGAGCATTTAAACCTGCCCGTACCTCGCTAAATGAATGTCCAGACCGTGTCATCAAAGACTCTGCGCATAGCAGCGAGTGTACGGTCAGCCCCCTCCAATTTGAGCACTGGCAGAATTGCTTTGACAATACAAATGGGACATATTGTACGGCATGACGGCTCCTTCGGCGAGTGATGAACGTGAATGAAGCGTATGGGAAAATGGCCTCGGGTGTCAAAATGGACATGATATGTCATTTTATCAAGGCTGAGCCTGAATTTCCAGTCCGGGATTCCGGGTGAGCTAGAGCCCATCCCCTTGGAACGAATATCCGTAACATTCGAGGCAACGATTCTCATCTCCACTCGCCTGTCATTCAAAGAGCGCTTGGAAACGACCACCGCTGTCGACAAAGTGCACGGAGCCAAAATAAGTTCAACAACCACAAGCCATAAAACAATCAATTCACCACAAAGACAGTCGAAAGCACAAAAACGGTCAAAGTAAAAGTGAAGTCTCATGCGCCGTCAAAAGCCAAAGAATAAAAATGAGTTTGAAGACGAGTTTGAAAGACGGGCAGCGAGGGCCGGGCGTTCATTCCCCAGGAGAGGGAGCTCCATCCCCCCTCGGAGCCTCCGTCCCAGATCACGGTGGAACCATCCTCAAGCATCACCTTGAGCAAAATCGCAACTCCGACCCGCCGACGAGCCGACCTTGAAAGCTCACCTCTGCTTTGATTGCATTCATCACACTTGCTGATGCGAAATCAAATCCATTTAAAACACCCCCGGTTGCACAAATAATTTGTGTAGCCAAGTTGAAAGAGTTGGGAGTCAGAGGCTGCGTAATTCGACAGGACCATTCTGAAGCCTCCGACAAGATGTAATTAAGGGAATTAATAAGGTGTCAGCCCCCTTTCACAGGGTGCCCCTTCTGATGATTAATCGAGCCTGGGCTAATTTGATTTGTGGCGAGGAAAGGGATGACTTGCGAAGTCAGTGAGGAGAGCCCGACTCGGCGGCGCGTGGCATTAGTAAAACGCGAGGAGCCCCGGTCCCGAGGAACAAACATGCATACGAAGAGCCGTCAGATGAGAGCGGTCTGTCGGCGGGTCGGTACTCTTGCGACTGGCTGCGAGGAGACGGACTCTAATGTACGCAAATGCCACGTCAGTTGCTGGAAATCAGGATCGATACAGTCTGCTGGATACATTCGTACTCGTTCTAACTCCCGTTTGCCGTGTTTTGTGCAACCTTACGTTCACACACGGCGGTCGACTGGTTAGTACGTCGGCCTCACAGCGCAGAGGTTCAGGATTCGTTTCCTGTGAGTGGACTTTGCATGTTCTCCCCATGCCTGCGTTATTGGGGTGGGGGGGGTTGTTTGTTTTTCCGGCTACTCCGGTTTCCTCCCACCTTCCCAAAATATGCATGGCAGGTGAATGGAAGACTCGAAATTGTCCCGCGGTGCGAGTGTGAGCGCGGAGAACATGCAAATTCCACACAGGAAGGCCGGAGCCGGAATGGAACGCTGCACCTCTGCACTGTGAGGCGGAGGTGCTAACACCCCCCCCCCCCCCGTGCCGACGTAAGTAGTCATTTTTACACTTCATTTGTTCTGCTGCCTAAAGTCGGATATTTTTTCCTGGCACCTCTCATGAACCTCCGCCTGTGGTAATCGTAGCCCTGTTGGGCCTTGAGTCGGAGTCTTTGTCATGGAACACCTGAAGAGAGTCAAGGGTCAGATGGGACGGAAGCAAAAGGGCAGCAGATAGCGATGGAGCACCGTCCCAATCGACAATGGCGCCAGTATCTCGCCCCCCTGGAGATCATGGCCACCACCTTCCGAAGTGGCTGCCTTGCTAACGACCTCCCCTCTGAACAAAACGGACATGCAGACAGGTGAAAATGAGTCCCGATCATTATTGCTTCCTCACTGGATGGATCGCTTGTTGTCCCGCGCAACCGACTCGAAGTGACTCAATTATGTTTCCAGCGTAGCCGCTAGCGACAGATTTCTATCGGCGGCATTCCAACCACATTGCGCCCGTGCTGCCACAATCCTGAAAGAGTGAAGCCAGACACCAAAGCAGAACGTTGACCGTGTGTTTGGTGCAACAGGGAAGAAAATGTGAAACAAACGTTTCTTGTCAAACAAAGCTCGCCTTCGTCTTGTAATAAAAGCCACCAAACAAGCATGTCGGATCGTCCCCATCACTGCCCTCGGTTTCCGCTGACATTTTTATTGAGATCCCAGCGCACTCGATGGAAGACGGCGCCATGAGCATCTCGGGGCGCAAAGCAACTTTTGCAAAAGTTGCTTTGGTTCCCGAGAGGCGCCCACAGCAAAATACAAGGCAGCAAAGAGGCGTGACAGCTGCCAACACGTCGGTAGCAGACAAATCAATTCGACGGCTTCCTTAGCCAAACGATGCTTTCGGAGTGATTACTCGGCCGTAAAAGCGGCGGCCGGGCTGAAAACGAATGAGCCATCCTTCGAGCTGTGACAAAGCGAGGCCCGGAATCGCTTTTTGAACTGTCGTCCGGACCGCATCCGTCAAGCGCATTCATCGTTAGCGGAGGGCTTTATCTGTAAACAGGCCACATCATTAGCAAGTGTAATTGGGTCCAAGGTCTCACTTCAGACACACGCCTCAGCACATACGCAAGGGCATACTCGCAAACAAGAACGAGCTTTTTTTCAGTGCCACTAATGAGATCACCTTCGCCACATCCATCCATTTTCTCCTCCGCTTCTCCTCCTTTCAGCCACGGACAAACCTGAACCCTGGATGAATTGCAGAACTCATCATCAAGTTGTACGCGAAAGGTTTTTGGACTCTGTAAAACGCGACGTAAATGACACCTGATGAAGATTCACTTCCGTATTATCGACTGCAGATGATCGGCATCTCCATTCGTCTTGATTTGGACTGTGTATAATGCATGCCTGCATATGGTGCCATTGAACAGTTTCAGAGTCGTCATTTTGCGTCATGGTTTTGCTCTGTTTGTGTGGGGAGTTTTTTTTTTTTTGGTTGTTTTTTTTCAGCTCCGGTTGGAGTGGGGGGGGCATTCCTTTCCCGCAGCGCACCTGTGTGTCATCATCAGGGTATCAAAGGCCTCCGACAGCAACTTTGCCTTGTCGGATGATTAACCTCGCTCGCTGTATTGCTTCAAGTGTTGCTTTCCAGAGCTCTCGCTCATGCCCATAGTTGGCTCACCATCTTGTTTGGAAAGTATTTTCTTCGTCGTGTTATTCCTTCTCACTTTTGCTTACGGGCGATTGGACTCGCTTGCTATTTCGTTTCGAGTATTTTCGGGTTGAATTCGTGCCTCGCCTTTTGCCAGCGCTTCGTGGTTATGCCGCGTTTTCCTGGCTCGTTGCTGCCAGCAACCTTTGTTCCTTCCATTTTCTGCGAATGAATATTTCGGTTTCGCGCTTTGTCCTTGTCGATGTTTGTGGGATCCCAACGTCATTTGCTTCATGACTCGTACACGAAGTGTAAGAGTAGAAATATGTCTTACGCTTTGCAACGGATGTCATTTTAATTCTTGTGCTGCGGCTCACCCAGCACCCGAATGAAGACGACGGCCGGATGATTTTCAATAATCTGCAGTGGACTCGCTCCAATCAATAAGGACCAAGCGACAGAAGCGCTGACCGGGGGAAATGTTCACGTCGCATATTTGGAGTCCAAAACATCCATGTGGCCTTTTTTTTTTAAGAGAGAAGAAGAGCAAAAGACGCTGGGGAGCTTGATCGTGCCCCAAAGCCCTTCTCGCTGCCATCTTTCTTCTTCCCTCTCCTTCTTTTCCTGTCTCGCGTCATCCACAATATGTGGCGCAATGGATATAATTGTAATAATGCAATTTGCTTTGGAGGCGGATTGAGAGAATAATCGGAGTCAACCGCGGCAAAGTGACAGGCTCAAGATTTAGCGTGGCCAGTGGCTATTGTGAGAAGCGAGCGCTTTCAAGGCGACTGAGCTAATTTCCTCTGATGACGGTCTTTGCGCGTTGTCCCCCGTGTCAGCACAAAGGAGCGAGCGGCCGTGAGGCGGACAACCGGATGATGTAACCCGCCCACCCGATGCCAAACAAGCACACGTCTCTCGTCGGGGGAAAGGCCACCCACTAATCTCTCTGACGACTACTTCAGGGACAAAAGGAGCCAAAGCCCCAAAGAGGCCTCGTGGGTTCCCAAACGGAAGCTCGGCAAGGAAACCCGAAGAAGGTTGCAGAGAGGAGGGCAAGCATTCGCGCAGCTCCGTCCGTCCGCTCGTGGGAAAGCGAGGCCCAAGAATCGCAATTGTGGTGAGGGGCGAGCGAGGGAGGAACACGTTTCGGATCCGGCCGGAACTGGTTCTCTGCCAGTTTGAGCTCTCATTGTCATGTTCACAAGTCGCACCTGAGTCGAAGTGACAGGGCAAGCCAAAAGGATGAAAAAGCGTGCGCGGCCGATAATTATGGGCTACATTATACATACGGGACTGAAATGAACTCCTCCGGTTCACCTTTTGTGTGACAATGTGCAGCCTTCTGTTGCCTGACAACATTTCACATCGGAAAAAGTCAGCAGGAAACGCCACACGTGAGCGTGACCATATGAGGCCATTATAAAAAGAAAAAGGAAAAAAAAAAAAACAGTTGTGCAAAGGTCGGGGCCAGAAAAAAAGCCATTCGTTCTCAAGCCTCACTCAGTCCCTCTCATCCTGAATCGATGCCCCAGATCCCCCAAAGATAGATCCTCTTCCAGCTTATTATTAATTATTCAGGCGGCCGCTTTTGTCCAAGCATTCCCGCTTACAAGCGCCGCCTGGCTAGTTGTAACTGTTAGCGTGCCCGCTGAGCCTCCATCACAGCACGGTGATGACAGAGCAATTTCGCCATCTTCCACCATCCTGCGCTTCCTCCGCGCCGCTCGCATTTCGCCTGATGGAGGATCTGTCGCGCTGGCCGCCAAGGCGACAGAGGCAAGAAGAGAAGCCCAAAAAGCCCTGTGGAGCTGTTGGAGCACGTTGGAGCTCGTTGGGCTTGTTGGGCTGGGCGATGGCTGGCTGGCTGGCAGATGCGTAACCACGCCTACTTGGAATGAAGCCCCGACCGAAAAAAAAAAAAAAAAAAAGCCCGTCTGGGCAAAAGAAGAATTGTAGTTCACTTGACTTTTTAACAGTTCATCTCACACTCAACAAACACTCGGCAATAGTCAAACGAATCAAAACCAAACTCCGATGTCACTCAAATGTAAGGGTCCCGCTCGGTGACGGCGTGGATGAGGGTGGGAACGGTCGTCGGTCCCGAGATGTGCCGTGCGACTGGCTGGCGAACACTTCAGGGTGTGCTCCGCCTCCTGGCACCCCACCGCGACCCACTCCAAGGATCAGCCAAAACTGGATGAATGGATGCAACAAGAAATCATCACAATAACAACCGACAAAGCAGCTCCGAAGCGACGAATTGAACCTTGAAAAAGTCAAAAGGAAGTCAAAACCACTCCGATGAAAACTCGCAACCTATTCACAGGGTAGTGGAGAGTCAGCCCCCCTCCCCCCGTCCCCCCAAGTGTCACATAGCGAGGTGGTGGTGGACCCCAAAAAGCAGGCAGGAGGGAGGAGCAGGGTGTGCTTGACAAATTGTATTCAAACATAGAAAACTAAATCCAAAACAAAGCCCACAGAACAAAACGAATCCAAAGTAACAAACAAAACCCATGGCAGAAACTAAAAACTCTCATGAACAAAAATATGACCAAAACAAACCTGACAGGAACAGACAGGAACAAACAAACATGACAGCAGCAAAGAGCACCAGCAACAATGACCCGACAATGAGTGCTCGGGCTGGGACCACTAATTGCCTAATGACCAACAGGTGTGCAGCTGCAGGGGGAACCCTACAGTGCCACCTGTTGGTCCCAAACCGAATCATGACACCAAGACAGGCCAGAGGTTGGGGATGCAAGGCGCCGGTGCCCGAGCCCACCAGCGATAACAGCCGGTTCATATGCACGCACGCGGCTCCCGAGTCGTGCACGCGACAGCACGCGTGCACCGCGGGGCTCGCTGTTTATCAGTCCTGTTCACATGGGCCCCGACACGGGCATGCGTCGCCAAGACCGCCACGTTAATGGAGCCAGTCGCGCGAACAAAGACTCTGGTCAATAGAGCCTCCAGTGGCTAATTGCTTGAGAGAGATAAGCCAGTTTGATGACGCGGCGAGGCGAGAACGAGCCGCTCGGAGGAAGATGTTCACCAATCCCTTTTCACTCCGCCGTCAATATCAGCCCTTTGCAGGCCTCCTGCAAAATTCATAAGAACGGCACCTCCGATTATTTTCTCTCTTGTTTTTTTTTTTCCTTTTTTTTTTTTGCGCTCGGTGTCATTGAATTCTAATGGTCTTTGTTGTGGTGTTTTTGTCACATCGGGGGCAGCGTGAGAGCGCGGCTCATGCAATTAATCCTCGCAGCTTCAGCTGACGACTTTCGCATCGGCACGTACGCCGTTCCGTTCCGCGGCTTGAGCGGCCGACTGAATTATGCTCCTGAGTGAGCGTAATGAGGATAAAAGCCGTGAATACGCCGACGTTTGCTTGAGATGCGCCTTGACGCGTTCCCATCCGAGCACACGTGATGCCGCCGCGGTCTTTGGGGCTTTTGCGGCGGCACAAATTAGCTTGGCATCGTGTCAAAGAAGCGGACATCCGCCATAGGTCTGCTCGGACGATTCCTCGCAAAAGGTATGAGCAAAATGAGCAAGGAAACCAAAGTCACGTAAGATTGCTCTCCTTTTCGCGAATTCGGAGTTGCGCAGATGCCCGTTTTTGGAGATGCCGACCGGCAACAGAGGAATGGTTGCCGTTTGTGTCCATCACGGCGACGATGAAGGGCTGCCCGTGCGAGTGAAAATGCCATTGAATCTCCATGGCATGGGGGGGGGCTGCGGCTTATGCTGGCTTCGTGTTGATTTGCAATCCGGACCTGGAAGGGATGAGCGCAATTTCAAAGTCTGCAATCACAACACCAACTGTCTCTCGATGTGTGCTGCTCGTTGAAGATAAAAAACAGCAGTCAGGCAGACCTGGACGGACAAAAGTCGCCCCCGGGGCCTACTTGTGGCAATCCTCATCAAAAGTCATATCGGGTCGACGAATGCATGTCAGGTGCTTATTTATACGGGGAATTCTCCAATGTCAGACAAATAAAGGTTTTCTGATCTTATTTATCGTTTGGGTTGTTCAAGGAAAAAGGATCTTTTCTGACCAGACCCCATGACTGTTTTTTGAAAGAATAACGTCACTACTTTGAGCAGACGAAAAGATTCCATCCCGTGCGGTTGTTCCTTCCTTCATTCAACCGTTCTCCAAGGTCGCCTTTCATATCATGTGCTTTCTGTAGATTCTTCAGGCTTCGAGACGGAGGACGAGCACGATCCGGATACAAATTGGACCAACGTGCTAATAGACGACCGGAGTGTGCCGATGCAAGTTCTCTCTTGGAAGGCTTCGCTCCTGAATAAAGACTCCTCTCCTGAACTTTCTTTCAGTGGGAGTGATCCTGTGTGGCTTTGATTTTGTCTACTGTTTTTTTTTTTTTTTCTCATTAGCATGCTAGCGCGCCGTCGTTTGCTGCGTGATTGCGTCTGTGTCTTCCGGCGTCCGGGTCACAGCAGACGCCCGGCCATGAAGATGAAAGCCACCGGTCTGCTTGCTCGGAGTAAATAACGTCTTTTTCACAATGTCGGCAACCTCATTTCGAATGGCGATAACTCACGGCTGATGCCCAAGTGTGCGGACGGATGCATGGGCGGCGCACGTTTCTGAGCTGCAGTGTCTAATCCGATATGCCTCCCAAAAACGGGCAAAAAGAGGATCGGCGTCACTGCTGCCACGGTACCGGCAACGGCGCACCAACGTATGCGATGGTGAAGTCTTTCTTAACCTCGGGGTCGATCGCTAAAACGGTTCTCTGACACCATCCGTGTCTGGAGGAGCCGAAGCCGAGGTTGCGTCGCCATACGCGAGCCACCGGGGAGCGCTGCAAATTGTTCTCAAATATTGATTTTGCTGCAGAGAGCGCGTAGGACGAAGGCGACGAGACGCCATCCGCCGTGCCTCAAACCTCTGGGGGGGGGGGGCAGGAAAGTGAGAGAAGAGCACAGACAGAGGAAGAGAAGCTATGGGCAGGAAACGAAGTCATTCCACGGTTAGGTCGGACGCATTTAGCTTTCGAAGCGTTTTCGCTTTCTTGCATTGTCAAAAACACAACTTGTACTTTTCGGGGGGATAAAACAGTCATTCAAGTTGAAGACATGTCAATCAGAAATAGAATGATTCGAATATATTTCCAAATATATTTTTGAATAGAATTCTTCTTATTTATTGTATTTCACTAAATGAGCAGGCCAAACAGATTGATGGCAACAATGTTAGCACAACAAAGGAAAGAAGTTGCTTGCTTCACCCCCCCCAAAAAAAAAAAAAAAAAAAAAAAATTTTGTGGTTTTTT
>CAAKHF010012082.1:0-20078 GCA_901007745.1 Hippocampus kuda
ATTAAAATACCAAATAGCTCTCTCTCTCTCTCTCTCTCTCTCTCTCTCTCTCTCTCTATATATATATGTATGTATATTACTGTGTTTGTATATGTATGAACAAAAATAATCCACAAAAAAACCCCAAAATAGGGTTGTTTTCCTTAAATAAAAAAAACCCCAAAATATTTGTTGTTTTGTGCTTTAATCATTTGACCCACCATTTTGGGTTAAATTAATATCCATCCTTTTTAACCCAACTTGAGAAAAAAACATTTATGCAGAAGACATTGCAAGAAAAGCACTTTTTTGTTTTTTTTTATAAAGTATGACCAAGTAGAAAAGGAAGCATGACTTGCCTAACTTGAGAATAAAAATAGAATAATATGCAGGGATGCCTGCTAATATACTGTCACTGGGGGCCACACCACATCAGCGGCACCAATTGAAAATCCTCTTTCCTTGGAAGTGTGTTGAATTTGTTCAGGATTTAGCAAGCTGATACAGCAAAAAAAGAAAAAAAAGAGAAGACTTTCCTTCTCTCCTGCTCTGTTTCTCTTTCATACATAATTCGCAGGTATTTCATCTGTCGGGTAGTCCTCCGTGGTTTGTTGTTGCCCATCGTCTTTTTGCTCGCTCTCTGCTTCAGGCACTGAGACTATTTGAGTATCGTTGGCTTCTTCCATGGCTCTGAGGTTGAGCCTCAGCTCTTCTTTCTCCTTCAGTATCGTCTCGTCATCAATAGCTCTCTGCTCTTCCTCTTTCTTTTTCCGCTCTTCCTCAAGCTTCTCCTGCTTTTCCTGCTTCTTCATTTTCCAGAAGAAGCAGAGATTTTTCTCGGGGTAGGTGACTTTAGCCAGTGGCAGCTTAAAGATCTTATTGGTTTCCGTGGTGATGAGCAAAAATGTCAGCGCGGAGAGACAGAAGGGCCACGTGCAGGCTGGGAGACCAAACTGCGGACAAAAATGTTGAATTGCACTTAGTACCGGTCCAATTTGGATGAGGTTATATAGACTGTAATCCCGATTTATGGTTTGGAAAACATACCGCCGACATGATGTTGGCGATAGCAGAGCCCAGGTATGCGCAGAAAAACCCTGCGGAGCAGAAAAAGAAAAGATGAGCATCATGATGAATGACGACATTTGTCACATCGCAGACAACAGGATTGAGATACTAAACTCACCACAAGTAATAGCGAGAAGGTGCACTTGCCAAGTGAGAGCATAAAACATTCCGCCAATGGCAATGCATGCCAGCACGCAGTTGTATCCCCACAGGCCAAAATAAATTGCACCAAACGGAGCTGCCAAAGCCAGGCCTGCACAGTAAAAATGCCAGTCACAACGGATCTCACTCGCCAACAGTCAACATCATCTATTTGGGTTGCTCACAACATTTGGCACGTTGTCATCTTTGGAAATGGGGTTCTATCAAACATTACGGTTGCATCATGAAAGGATTGAATTTATTTCCCAAGGCTACCTGAAAGCATGCCGATCGTAGACCCGAGGACAGCGTGTGCGCACGTGATGGGGGAGGAGATGAAGAGTGAGATGATGAAGATGCCTCCTGTCCAAGGGTTGTCACAGCCGTACACTTGGCCTATCCCCACAGGCACGGACATGAACAGCTGCGGAGAAATTGTATTTATTTTGTGATTTGTAAGTGAACAAGAAGAACTCAGCCTGCTTAGATGTCAGAGTACTGGAAAAAAAAAAAAACCAAACAATTTGTGGACCTCTTAAAATCGTTGTGGACACTGACACATGAGAGAGCCAATGAAACGTTGCCGATTATTTTCGTTGCCACGAATCCGTTTTGTACAAAATGTCATGCCAAACTAAGCCTAACCTTAGCGACGTCGATTTCCTCCCAGGTGATATTCGGCAGCTCGGTGCGGGGTTGGATGAGAACTTGGGGGAAGTGGTGGTTGTAGTGACCTGTGGCCACCATGTGGAGGCACACCAGGATGTTGAAGGGCAGCGTGAACACTGGCAGATCCCAACGACTGTTAATGGATGCCAAAGCACTGGACACGATTGGGCTGGGAACAAACAAATGCAATTATCACTTCAGCAAATTCATAATTTGATGTAGAAAACTATTTGGCGTGTTCTCCCCGGGCCTGCGTGGGTTTTCTCCGGGTACTCCGGTTTCCTCCCACCTTCCAAAAACATGCATGGCAGGCTGATTGAACTCTCAAAATTGTCCCTAGGTGTGAGTATGAGCGCGGATGGTTGTTCGTCTCTGTGTGCCCTGCGATTGGCTGGCAACCGGGTGCAACAGGGTGTCCCCCCTGGGATAGGCTAGAGCACCCCCTGCGATTCTTGTGAGGATAAGCGGATCGGAAAATCAATGAAATGAATGAATGAAAACTATTTGGACTCTTCTCAGAGAGGAATGTACATGGATTTGATTTCTATCGTCACGGCTATAAGTGGATCCATTTGCTTGGGAAGACTTTCTGTAAGATGGACTCACTTGTTCCAACTCTGTTGGAATTTTACCCCTGAGGGATCAACCTTAACGTCTTACCACATCATAGACATGAAGATGTTGGGCAGCAAGAGCCACCAGTACCAGTTCCCTGCATTGGAGAAGACGGCCATCAACAAGCCTACTAAGATACCGTTGTAGCCATACAATCCTGCAGCAATTGCACCCCTGAAAAACAAAAAAACAAACAAAAAAAAAATTCCATTATGACAATCCAAAATTGTTGCAGATATTTTTTGAAGCGAGGCTCCCAATGCGAGTTTGTGTCCATATGCCTTCTTTTCCGACGCCACTATTTTGATAACAAAATGAGTGAGCTCACTCACCTGCTCTGTCGCAGAATGAGCGCTGAAATGGTGGCAAAGAGCGTCCCCACAAAGCCGTTCAGCGCCCACCAGTAGTTCTGCAGGATGAGGCCGGCAAAGATAATGAGGCCGCTCAGCGGGTTGTTAACAAACATGACTTGGGCAGCCCCACGCAAGACCCAATCCAGCAACTGGAGCAAGAAAAACTGTTCTAGAAGACAAAGGAAGAAGATGACGTTATCTTATATCTGCCTCGACATTTTCATGCTCAGAGGAACACTCCTCGTCCCGTGGGAGTGTCACCGCCACGTGAGCTGGAGCCTATCCCAGCTGACTTTGAGAGGGAGACCGGTTACACCCGAGACTGGTCCCCAGTCTAAAGACAATTTAGAACATTCAATCAACCTCATTTGCATGTTTCTGGCATGTGGGTGGAACCTGGAGTGCCAGGAGGAAGTCCGTGCAAGCGCAGAGAAAACAGGCGCGGAAATCATTGAAGTTGGAAACAAAGATCGGAATGAAAATTCAGCGAACATCAAAAGGAAACATGAATAAGTATGCTAAAATGCTTGTGTGCGCTCTCAAAAAAGTGTGGCTGTGGGGTAAAGAAATGAGCTGCAACAGAATTCAAAGCAAGACTTGATTAATCACTGAAATTCACTCTCCAAATCATGTTGGCCACTTGATCTAATACGGAGACTTGTGGCTCGAGCATTGCCATGGCGATGCTGGATCACCTACATCGGTGGTCTATAAGATTGAAGTGAACGAGTGGATGTATAACCAATGCCGGAAGAAGTGATACATTCCAAGTGGAAACTCTTGATAGCAAGTGTGTGAAAGTGAAAACCATACATAACACATTCACAAACATGTTGGAAAATATATGTTAAGACGGCCAATTTGTACTGAATTTCTTCATTAAAAATATTTCTGATTGTTTCTTGAGATGGGGCATCTGAGGGTTTTGTGACGTGTAAATTCTACTCATCAAAATATCCATTCAACATTTATCCTCACGCGACATGCTGGAACTTATCCCAGCTGAATTCAGGCAGTAGGCAGGGTACACCTTTGAACTGCCACTCAAGGACAAACAACCATTCACACTCACAGTCACACCTACTGATTAGTGAGAGTGTTCAATCGGCGTGTCACGCATGTTTTTGGAATGTGGGAGGAAACCGGAATACCCGGAGAAAACCCACGCTGGCATGGGACAGAACATGCAAACTCCACACAGGAAGGCAAGAGCCAGAATAGTTTTTTTGTTTTTTTTACTACTTGCTACTTTTTTCCCAATTTAAAAAAAAATTGAACTACTGAAATACTCTACCGTATTTTTTTTCATTTACTTTTAACTTACAGTATACAAATCTCCATCTATTCATATTCACTACTCATCCTGTTGAGGGTTGCAAGCTGGAAATTATCCAGGCTGACTTTGGACAAAAAGCAAACTGTACACTGAAAAAAATGGTTTGTTGAATTTATCCAATCTTAATAAAAAATTGTGTGTGTGTGTATATATATATATATATATATATATATATATATATATATATATATATATATATATATATATATATATATATATATATATATATCCATTCTATTGTGTGCAGGTATTTGACCAAATAACATTGAGCAAATTCAACACACCGTTTTTTATTTTTTTTGTGTACCCTGGACCTGTCGACAATCAATCAGAGGACATCAGGAAAATACAATGTGTCAACTCTAAGGATAAACTTACTTTCCATCCACTTTGCAAAAACTGGCATATCTCCTGAGAAGTAGGAGACCCACTTCAGGAGGCGAGCCTTGGTCCTCTGCAGGCACGGGGCTTCTGCCGTCTGGACAGGGGCCTCCGCCTGCTTGTCATTCTCATGTTTCAGGTCAAGTTGTGCCATCAGGGGTTGCAATTCCTAAAAGAACAATTCGCAATTGAACTTTGCTCTGTTAAATTGTAAAAAAAAAACCCCAAAAAAAAACCCAACAACAACAACACAGCATTAATCACTGAGGATTTGCTTGCACACACAAGCGCCAGTGTGCGGCTCACACAAAGCTTTTCATAATCCCACCGGTATCCTTTTGCAAACATTCTGTGTCCAAAATGTATCATTTTTTTCATCATAATTTTTTGGGGGGGAAAGTGTAGATTCAAACACGAGCATGCCGAGTGGAAATCCATGGATGCTTGGACCATCTACCTGCTTCGTAATTCTCTGAAAAAGTAATCTGGTGAGCACATTTAATTGCCACAATTTAAATTTATACTCCAATATCTTTTTTTTTTTGCTATCATTGGCATATGGTCAATGATTTCAGGGTTATTCTTGTAATACAGTTTTGAAGTTACTTAAATTCTGAATATATATATATATATATATATATATATATATATATATATATATATATATATATATATATATATATATATATATATATATATATATATATATATATATATATATATATATATATATATATGTATGTATGTTAAAAAGTAACTTTGTGTAATCCATACATTGGAGCCAATGTTCTTGAAATATTAGAAAGAAATGAATCGGTATATGTGTATTATTTTCTTGCTCTTACCTTTGTAAAAAGTGATCCCGGCATATGTTCAAATAGTCAAGAGGTTCATGGCTTTCCAACTGCCCCTCTGAAAAAAAATCTGAGAAGGGTTTTTAAAGCCTTGCACAAAAAAACAAAACAAAAAAAATCAACTCCTACTTTTCTTCCTCCACCCCTTTCCTCTCTCACCCACCACTTCACTCATTCGCTCATCACTTGCAGCCCAATCTTTGATCATCTCTGCTCCACCCAAGTCTCCTCAACGAGATAGGCGCAAGTATGCGCAGCGCTTTTGCCTGTTTACATTCTGTTTTATTTTCGTGCTGTACATGATCTATTGTTACTTGTCAGAGTAAGATGCATAGACTGTGGCTACCTTCCTATTGGTCTGTCCAAATTAGGAATCGTTACATCAATCACCCAGCAAGCATTCATTCATCTTCATCATTTGGACGTGTGTCGGTGGGAAGATGTGCTGTTTTGTGGGGTCACTGATGTGACTTTTTTTTTTTTGTTGTTCATTGTCTTTATTTTTAGGAGCAAAACAAACAGGATAAAAAGAAAGCTGTGTATCGCCAGAGTGAGATTCTGTCTGGTTCTGCTCCGTCTTTGTCGGCGTGGAGGGTGTGCCTCTTCAGCGGTTCACCTGTTTCTTGTGCCCCATCAAGCCTTGCCTAGTATTTAAAGACTGTCAAGTTTCCAAGTCCCTTCTCTGTGAAAGAATTTGCTTGCTGTTATGCTCAAGCGATATTTTCCTCACCTTCATGCTCATAGTTGCTCAGTGCCTGATAGTTACTTGTTTTGTAAGTATTTTGGCTTTCCAATTATTTCATGACTGATTTAAGTTTCATGTGTTTGGGCCTTTGCCGTTTTGTTTTTGTGTATTTTCGGGTGTCAAATTTACCTTGCCGGTGTCAAGTGCTTTATGTTCATATTTGATTTTCCTGACTCGTTGTCGCCATCCACTTCGTTTTATACTCTGTGGGTCCTTTGTTTTTCTATAAATAAATATTTTTGTTTCTGCGTTTCTGGGATCCGCACACCATCTGGTTAGTTTCCGAACCTTGTCGGATCCATTCTAGTTCAGAGGCAAAAATGTATACCGGCGGTCACCAACCTTTTTGAATTGGAGAGCTACTTCTTGGCTACTGTTGAGTGCCAAGGGATAACGGTTTGATACACGTCAGAAATATCAACATTTTCTCCAACTATTCACCCATCCATTCATTTTCTGATTCGCTTTATCCTCACAAGGGTCGCGGGGCGTGCCAGAGCCTATCCCAACTGTCTTCGGGCAGGCGCGGTACACCCTGTAAATTGTTGCCAGCCAATCTCAGGGCACACATGGACGAACAACCATCCACACTCACACCTAGGGACCATAAAGAGTATTCAATTAACCTGCCACGCATGTCTTTGGAATGTGGGAGGAAACCAGAGTACCCAGAGAAAATCCACGCAGGCACGGGGAGTTTAAAAAAAATAATTGTTGCTTATTGATATTTGCCTCTTTCTTACCTCATCCCTTTTCTATTATTAATGGGAGAAATCATTAACCTGATCAAAGTCGTCACAGTGACGACTGTCTTTGATCACTAATAACATAATGAAGGTAAGTTGGTATTTCAGGAGTGGGTATCAAACTGGTAGTTGATGACCTCTGCTGTACACATCGTCAGACAACAATGCAATTTACCATATAAGCGCGTACGATGCTCCAGCAATAGTCCTTTGCCCTGATTGAGAAAACTGTAGTTTCAGCTAGTGTCCATTTTCTTTATTTTACTCAATATTTTCCAAAACTCAAGAACGATCACCTTCTCTGCCATCATTTCGCCCCAAACAGTTTTGATATTTGACCTACATTTGTATGAGTTCTTCTTGAGAGAATTGTACCCCTCGCTGATTAGTGGCGCACACAAGGCCGTCCACCTTGTCCCTTCCTTCCTCCACTCAGCTCAAGTACAGAGAGCGTTGGAGAAACACAGAAGCATTCGCGCAGTCCCTGACGTTAATAGGTGCCAAAGAAATACTTTTGAGTTTTTGTGGCTCGTTGTTACACACATCCAAAGAATTTGGGCATCACCAAGGTTTCCATCCATCCATTTTCTGATCCGCTTATCCTCACACAGGTCACAGGGTGTGCTGGAGCCTATCCCAGCTGTCTTCGAGCAGTTGACGGTATACACCCTGAACTGGTTCCCAGCCAATCGCAGGTACACAGATAAACAACCATCTGCACTCACACGCACACCTAGGGACAATTTAGAGCGTTCCATTAACCTGCCACTCATTTTTTTGGAAGGTCACGAGAACACTCAAACTCCACACAGGAAAGCCAGAGACAGCATCAAATCCTGCACCTCTGCACTGTGAGGCCGACACACTAACCAGGCCAAAAACATGCATTTTGGGCTAAGTCAGTGTTTCCCAACCTTTATTGGGATAAGGCACATATTTCAAGTGAAAAAAAAAATATGACGGCACAACCACACAAAACAATGCAAAATAAGTGCTTATACAAGTTAATTATAGGCCTTCTGTCTTCTAGTCAAAGAATATTTGATTAATTTGCCTGTTACTATAAAGGTTTGGCATATAAACTTATCAAAGACATTTTTTTTTTAATTAGAAAATATTTTTGGTCAAAATAATTGACATTGGATAACATCCTGCGGCACACGTGATGTTCTCTCACGGCACGCTAATGTGCCGCGGCACACTGGTTGAGAATCACTGAGCTAAGTGACTCATACTCTAAATTGTTCCTGGGTGTGAATGGGAGTACAAATTCTTGTCGATACACTGGTTGTACCCAGCAGTTAGCTGCCGTTGGCTGTCACATGCGATAAAATAATCGGTGAAGCATCATGCATTGAAAGGTTGTCGATGACGCACTGTCAGGCGCTGAAATGTAGACGGCGACAGGGTGCAGTCCCGTGCCCCAAAATAATCGTCGAAGGAGGGGAAGGGGCCAGATGCCATAAATACACCTGTTTTCTGAAGCTGAGCAGTGATTGGTCGTTAGCTGAGCCCTGAGCAAGTGTGATGTCATTTTCAGTCCACAGCAAGTGGCAAAATGGCCGCCCCCAGAGGTAGACAAAAACAGCTGTGTTTTACTGCTTAACTCATACTCCACAAATTAAATAGTCATCAGAATGCCATGTTTACACGAATGGGGCTGCATAGATCATAGTGTTCTTAAGAAAATGTGTGGGTTCACTTCCCCTTTAAACAGATGTGGTGCTTTTAATATTGTGACATGACAAAGATGATATTGTGGCAATTTTAATTTTGTGATATTGCAATATTACCGTTATTATTACATCCCTACACCAAACTGGGTGTGGTACGGTATGTTATGGCATATGTTATGTTTTTTTTCTTTTTCACAATAATATAGAGCTCCGAAGGTGACACAGAAGAAAAAAACAAACAACTTCGCATTCCCTCGCAAAGTTTTGAGTTCCCTCGCAAAGATAGCGAGATCACACAAACTTTTTTTTTTTTTTTTGCAATGGGACGCTTTTTAAATGCGTGTTTATGTACTTCCGGGTCAGCTTGGCTAATGTAGCCTCTCATGCGCGGCTAATTAAGATAAGATATCCTTTAGTTGTCCCACACTGGGGAAATTTACAGTCTGCAGCAGTAAGAAAAACAAAGTGTTTGCATTCACAAAATAAATTGAAATTAAATTGAGAGATGACACTAATTCAGGGAAGGAGAGAATCATGGAGAAGGACTCTGAAGCTCAAGAACAGATTTAATGTCTTTGTATTTCAAGCCAATCTCAAAGTAAAATTCCATTAAACTCGCCAGCGGGTGAAAACGCTTCATGTTTGTTGTTTTCAGTTACCCGAAAGTTGACCCGGAAGTACATGAATTGCATTAAAAAAAGAGAGAGAACCCTTGCAAAAAAAAAAAAATAATAATAATAATAGTAATAAGTTTGCGTTATCTCGCAATCTTTGCTAGGGAATGCTAAACCTTTCCAAGGGAATGCAACCTTAGGGGCTCCGTCGAATAACTCAGACACTGGGTGTCCTTTATGGGGGTTTGAGCGTAAGCCCCCAAGAAATTCTTTGCAAGTGCCTGATTATGAGGTGAAGTGCAATTATCCAGTTTTGTGTAAGACTCATTGGCCCCCAAATTTTTTCCTACAAATAACATATCTTTGTATCTATGCCAGTGACAAGCAAGAAAGTTATATACTCTTCCACTAAACGACAAAAGGCATACTGTATCCGCTTTTTGTGACTTGCTTTTGTTGTGCAGCCACCGTAGGTTGTGTGATTGTGTGATACTTATCTTGTGAAAAATATGTGCCTTTTCTCGACAAAGGCCGTGAAACACTAAAGTGTGTTCCAACTTCTTTCCAAATGTAGTTTCTGCTGCTGTTTAGCAACAGAATGCCATTGTGTATACAGTACTAGAGACCTTCAGGCAAACTAAAACCTCGTAATTGAAAACTTTGTATTACCAAATTGTGATTAGAGGGCAAGGCGACTGCACCGGAACGCCCAGGGAGGCGCAATATGGTAGACTCGACCTGCGCCAGCACCAATTTGAAGTCACACCCGTTCATACTCCAAGCATGCTGGCGCCAGCCCACTAAGAGAGGCCAAAGGCTTACCTTTGGACATAAGATGGTTAAAAGCAGGAAAAAGAGAAAAAAATAAATTGAAGGATAGACGAGAAAAAAAAAGTTTCTCAAGTAAGTCTTCATCATTGCTTGTAGTAACCATGAGTTAGCTACTGCCGAACAGTCCGCGCTACTCCTCACTAGCTTGTCGATTCGCAAAAGCATTGTGAAGCTCCTGGCTGTTTGCGTCCATGAAAATGAAGGGAATTAGTCAACTTAATGCATGAATTCACACTGAAATGGGAGCTGAACTCATTCACTTATGGTTGTCATTACGGAACAATAATATCCATCCAGCCATTATCTGAACTGCTTATCCTCACGAGGGTCTTCAGTTAATTTGATATTATTAACTCCTCCAATGGATTTCTTTTCTCTGTAAATATTTTGTGAACCGAAGATGATGGACTCGATTGTGACAACACAGTGACCTTTTTTGCAGACGGAGTGAGATGCACTTTTTGTGTGGTTCACGCAGTAGTGTACACATACGTCCCGTGTTTGTGAAATGTATTCAAAAACAGACTGAAATAACACTCCAAATGTAATGTTGACCAGTGATTAGCACATCTTTCTCACAGTTCTGTTTCCTGGGGAGTGGGGGTGTGGGGAATTTGCATATTCTCCCCATGTAAGTGTGTGTTTCCTGCGTTACTCTGATCTCCTCTCACATTCCAAAAATGTTGTCTTGACCTACAAAAGCTTTGTAGGTTAGCTGAAGATTCAATTTTTTTTTTTTCCATGGGTGTTTCATAACTCGGTCTTGAGCCATTTCGCAACACAACAGAAAACATCAATGAATTTCTCCACCACTTCCAAACTATAACTCCACTATAAACATATTATTTAATGCACATGTGTAAACTGAATCTCACTGTAAATGTTCTAATGAACTGTTACCAACTTAGCAGATGACAGTTAAGTTTTAGTTGCCACCCAGGGCCACTCAACATTCTCTTGTGTAACACTACCCGCAGTGTAAGAAATATGTAAACTCCTGTTCCATTCTAAAGTCGGTCATCCAGACAATCTTCATATTTTCCATAAACGGACACCATCGTGTATATACATCTATAAAAGTTTGGTGGTGGGGGGGTCATAAAGAAAGAGTGACAGGAATGTGACATGTCTGCGCATCACACGCATTTTCCCATGCTTATGTTTTATGCAAATTACATTTTGTGTGTTCATGCATATAAGCCCCCCTTACTTTAGGGAGTATTAATACACGGCAACAAGCACACTGAAACATGCTCTGCAGAGGAGCTCCAAGCCATCCTGAATGCTTTTGCCGAGGCGCAGTCCATCGTCGAGACCAGGTTACCAACTCGGGCCTACAGGAAAGCAAATGACCACATGAAATAGCCTACGGGCCTATAGCTGTTCTAAAAAAAATTGTGAACACTTTCAGCTATTTATAGAGTAAAGTAATGCATTTCTTACATGGTTAAATCATTTTGTATAACTTGTGAGGGATCAAAGGCAATCTGTGGTTTTGAATAGATGATTCATTCATTTTTCAAAATAACACATAATTAAAGGTAATCTGAGCAAAGCTGTTATTTCATAAGTGTGCGTGACAGCGGCAACGATTTGCATGAATAAGTACACAGGAAGTAGATCTCAGTTTCAGAAAGTTTGGTGAGCCCTAGTCTAGACTTGACTAACAAGAAAACGAAGGGTCTTCAAACACCGGTCAAAAATAATTATACAATATTTTTTCCCCTTTATGTACGCTCACTTTTTACAGTAGTTGTACACAAGTAACACTGGTCTCACTATTTAATACACGGATATCTATACCATCCTTGTATCCTGAAATGTATACTGTTTTATGAAATTTGCTGATAATGTCGTCCTATGGACCTGTCATTCAAAACAGAGCAAATCTTGAATTTAACAAGCAATACTTAGGTGAGCGTTGAGAGTTGTTCAAGGAAGGGACCTGGATGTCACAATTTCACAAAAAAACGTTCAGTCATGGTTTGTTTGGGGAAAGAAAAGTCAGTGGTG
Organism: Hippocampus kuda; assembly: GCA_901007745.1. Lineage (NCBI taxonomy): Eukaryota > Metazoa > Chordata > Actinopteri > Syngnathiformes > Syngnathidae > Hippocampus > Hippocampus kuda. Next base: position 12,022 of record CAAKHF010012082.1, read on the forward strand.
GTCTAAGATGCATTTTCTGTATTGATAAGTTGTTCGTGATATTAGTGATTATTTATAGTTACTTTTATTTTTAACAATATGTTTACAGTTGACCCCCATAGGGAATAGGGACCATGGCAATATATGAATCAGCGGATTAATCAGTAATATGTTTTGTTTTGTTTTTTTTTTTTTTGCAAAAAATCGACACGGACCTCAAAAATCCTTATTGGTCGGGCCCGAAAGAAAACCCATGTACTGCCATGTCCCAACTTTCACCCAATCCTTCACCAATAGCAGACCACTCTGGAAAAACGTGACCATTTCCTGTATCTTGGCACTATTTGCGCCTCTCATGTTGACCCGCATTCTGAGATCACTCATCTTCTGATCTATGCCAGTGCAGCACATGTCAGACTCAGAAAATGACTTTTTGAAGACCCACACGCCTAACTCTTGTCCAACTTTTATGACTATGTAATTGCTCTTTCCTTTTTTTTTCTACCTTTTATCATTTTTGAACCATATGCTTTCTTTAATGATCGGTTGACACAGGCAGTGGGTAATTCAAGGCTACTCCTAAAAATGTTTTACATTATCCAACAGTGCAATCAACAACAAAACAGGAAGGTTGTTGTCTCCATGATCTTCAATCTTTACATAAGCATCGTTGGCACCAAAAAGAATTTCAAACGTTTTGTAAACCAAATCAGAATTGGCTGGTGCTGACATCTGGTGAGGAAAAACAGGAAGCGTCCAGTTCATTTCACCCCTCTTGTCTCCTTACCTTCGCTGTGGACCTTCCACTTAGCAAGCTAACACATTCCATTGGGTTCATTTCTCAATAACGCAAATAAAACCAGTCTGACAAAGCCGTGCAAATACCAAACACTCCAAAAAAGATCTGACAAGATTAGTGGACTGGAGGCACTGCTGCTTTCATGCAGACAGCTCACTTTGAAAGGGTCACTATGCACGCCCGTGTGCCTTCTTTAGTGTGTGTGCGTGCGTGCGTGCGTGTGTGCATGTGTGTGTGTGTGCGCATATGTGTGTGTGCGCATGTGTGTGTGCATGTGTGTGTGTTTGTGTGGTAGGGGGGCTCCAGCTTCAGTCAGAGTCTATGGAACTTGATACTGGATGACTCTCCATCACAAGAATGTGAGTTTCCTTCTCTCCGAGCATCTGGCGAGACGCCCAGCCACATCTCCATCTGTGTGTGTGTTTGTATGCAACTTGTTACTATTTGCCCCTTTTTCTGAGCCTCTTTCAGACTTTCTTTATACATTTCTTCATCTTCTGGCTTTCTGGACCTTTACAAAGCTTATGTTGGTTTTGTTTCCGAAGTTTGTGCTTGTTTTATAGTCAAAATGAGGCCTAAGGTGAGGATGGAACATAAGAATGTGTAACTCTCTCTTTCATAGGAGGATGACACAAACTGATGAGATGAACCATTGCCATATTTTGTTGATGAACATTGCAGAAATGTGACTTGGAACAGAATTAATAAAATGAGTCAAATGGAATTGTTACATTTTATTCTGATGCAATATCTCTATGCACTATAATAGCAACATGTGTTGTATCTAAAACTAGGAATGCCACTTTGAGCACAGACTTGTCATGAGCAAACTTGTTACCCTGGTCAACAGCAAATTTTAATATCAGAGATAGCTTTATGTGTCCCGATGCATTTTTGACACAAATTTATTTATTTTTCTTGCACATCAGGTTTTGGTGTTTTTTTTTTAAAGTTGAACCATTTTTGGAATATGTATTTTTACCACGGTATGGAAAGCGGATGCACAGAATTTGTTGTTACTGTACAGAATTTGATGACAAAGCTATCACCAACTCCTCTTGAACGGTCACAGGATAAAACCTGCAGTCCCACCACAGAGGGCAGTAATGCTCCACCTCCAAACCTGGTGAGCGGCTTGCTGCTGCAAGCAAAAAAACAAAAAAAAAACAAAACAAAAAAACCCCAAAATCACTTTTAAGTAGGAAAACACAATGCTGTACCTCAATTGGAACACATTTTAACCTCAGAACCCAGGATTTATTTTGTGTGTGTGTGTGTGTGTGTGTGTGTGTGTGTGTGTGTGTGTGTGTGTGTGTGTGTGTGTGTGTGTTTAGCGCAAAGCTATGAAGTTCATTTGGAGTTAACAAAGGAAGTGCAGAAAACAACAGTCTCAGGCCCCAATGATGAAAGAGTGAGCCCTGTTTGAGGTTTAAGACTTTATAGTTTAACATATTTTTAATGACGACCGGACAGTCTCACAAGTATTTGGTTGTTTGTGTTTCCACAGAAGAATCAATATGAAATGAATGTTTGCCTGCGTCAATGTGTCAGCTTCATGATCGACTGCTGCTCATCCTTGCCTGTATCTCGCTTCAGATGTATTAGAAATGGAAGGATACATGATAAGAGCATCAACCAAGTATGCACATTCATCGTATTCGTTTTTTTAGTCTGTGCCCACACACCCACAGACGTTCTTCAAAATTCCATATACAGACAAGCCGTTCAGATTTGAAAGGTTCTATTTCTTTTTTAAATCATAATTGGTAATTAATAATAAATCATCCATCACTTCTTTACAAAATGTCCTCATTAAGGTAATAGGTGAGCTGGAGCCTATCCAAGCTGACTCAAAGCAGAGAGGTGGTACACCCTTGAATGGGTGCCAGCTCATGGCTAAGCACAAATAGACCATTTTCACTCACATTCACATGGTCACTTATTTCATTGAAACATCATTTTTAAGAGACATAACAATATATTGCTAAATGTATTCTTTGAGTTAATGACTTTCAGAGCAAGCAGTTGACCTGTAAAACAAAATCCAATAAAACACGCAGTTAGACATCACCAATGATACACGGATTATCACCATTAACTTTGTGTCATTTTTCGAGAAACGACATTCGTGTTCCCTCACTTTTCACGGGTGACACGTTCCATGATCCACCACGATAGGTGAAATTCCCAAAAATGATAGACTTTTTTGGTGGGGATAAGGTGATATACACCATCGGTCCCCAACGCCCGGGCCGCGGACTGGTACCGGTCCGTGGGTCATTTGGTACCGGCCCGCACAGAAAGAATAAGGAACTTACATTACTTCCGTTTTATTTATTTCGGGAATTGAAAATGTTTTATTTGGAAAAAATACCGGATTCTCTGTTACATCCGTCTACAGCATGTCACTCATGATGCAGGTCAAGGCGTGCTTCTCAGCCACGTGATAGGTTACGTACCGCTAAAATGAAACACAGAAGCTAGCAAAATGAGTTAAAAAAAAAAAAAAACGAGCGTTTTGGGGAAGGGACATAGATGAGAAGCCTAAGCCTTGCAAGAAAACAAAAGCTACATTTAATAGACAGTATCTGTCGGAGGCAGAGTGCACTCCTCTCACATGAATTTCTGAATGCGATTGTTTGCTTTGCTTGTACTGCCTGCACTGGGCTCCATTTTGTGGGGCACTCTGAAACACGGAACGCCACATTTGAGCAACGTTCTGAATTTCCGAATGGCCTGAGTATAGCAGTGTGGTCAGAGCGTTTTTTTGTTTTTTTTGACAAGTTCAGGGAAATTGTGTCTTTAATACAACCTGATATGTCCAAAATGTTAAACACTTATACATGACTGATGATGAAAATTACAATACATTTACATTTCATCATGTTCACCCTTGCATCGTTATTGGTTTTCCACATTAAAATGTAAACGATGCAGGGGGAAGAAAAGCAAATGAAATTGAGCTTATTTTAATTCTTCCCGCCAGCCACCACTTCCGGGGTTTATAAAATAAAGGTTTGCACATGCTGTTGTGATATTAGTCTCGCAAACTGATGAACTGGCAGAGAAAAATGAACTTGAGCAACACTGCAGGGGGAAAATGAAGAGTCTTGTTCCTCTTAACTTAACTGTCTGGTTCCCTTTCTCCTCTTTAAATTCCAATAAACGGCACTTCCCACATAGCCAAACACACCACAGCATATTATGTATGCATGTGCGTGCAAGTGTGTGTGTGTGTATGTGCAAGGACAAAGGCTGAATTGTTCACAGCCTTGTTTTCATCCTCATTTGGCTTTTCACTTGTTGATGTTGTTTAACTCTCTTCCTCACCTCTCTGGCTTTCTGGTGACATTTTCATTCAGTGCACAGTATGTAATCAATGTTTACACGCTCGCCATCCATCACTTATGACATCCGCTGAGGCCCAAACAAGACGAGGAGAACTTCAGAGGCTAAGTAAACATATATTATCACAGCATGCTGATTAGAGTGAAACAGTCTGGATGAAAGACAAGAGTGGGGAATTGAGCTCGGATGGAAAAATCCATCTTTCAACTGCAAAGAGCAAGAAGGTCGGCGCGAACGGAGGCTAAACAAAGAAGAGGAAGGCCGAAGTCCAACTCTTACCTCACGCAGAAAAGTGGAGAATGAAAATCGAGACAGAGCAATTGAGAGCAGACAGTAGAGATGAAGAGAACGAGAAATGAGAAGGAGGGAGAGAAGAAGACAGAAAGTGGTTGGATGATGGCTTCCAGCTGCATGGCACTCCTCCAAGTCCACGCACACGCACGCACGCACGCACGCACGCACACACACACACACACACACACACACACACACACACACACACACACACACACACACACACACACACACACACACTCATACGGTTGGAGTCAGTCGAGGACCAACAGAGAACGTAAGACTCTGACAGTCTATGTTAGCAACAGTGACATGCCTGCTTGCACAATATGACAAACAACTTTTGTGACTATAAAATGTTGAAAAGATTTGGTTGATTGTACAAGCTTGGCTTTGTATGCTAGAGAGAAACCAGTTGGCTTGTTCAGGACAGTGAGGGGGAAGTTTCTTCCAAAATGAAACACGTTTTATATTCGTAGTTCATGTTATTTGAAAGTAACTTACCATATTGTAACGGTGCCACTTCACCAAAGCAAACAAATGATTAAGTATGACAATTTACTTTAGGGCAGCACACTGGAGAAATGAGTGCCTGCTATAATGTTTGACAGGCAGCCAATCGCGATCCAGTCAGACAGTTCTCGAGGACATGACTGAAATAGAAATGCAAGTCACAGAAAAGTGAATTAACCGAGTTCATCCCCAGGCCTGGGTGCTTTTTGTTAGATCTTGAAAATGGGCACATCCAGAGACATGGTAACATGCATCAAATTGTCTTACTAACTTTTTATTAGCGTATTTTTTTCTGACTCTAGGCTAAGCTGCACTTCTTTCATAGTTTGGCTGGTGCTGCGACTTATAAAAGGCACAATAACCAACCAGGATTCTCCCTTTGGCCGCAATGCGACGTGGGATCCTAGTAAAGGTAGAAGCCATTTTAAACTAAAAAGAAAAAATTTTCTATAGTGAGAAGCGAACGTTTCAAATCCATCCAACATGAATCCAGTCCAAGCGCTACTGTTCTTGGTTTTTGTGAAATCAATTGCCCCCCCAAAATGCAACTTTGAGTTCAGTGCAATTTATAGATTGTATGTTTTGTCTTCTTCATGATGCATTTTATGACTTGTGAGACTTGTACTCCTATGGCCGCTCCATTATAGGGCGGCCATAGCTACAACGATAAACCGGAATATGACATTTCGAGGTCACCAAAGTCTACAATTGTACAGTTATAATCAGACTTGATTCAAGTTCATAGTTCTAAAGTTATAGATTATAACATGCATGATGTGTTTGAGCTCCGGTTTCCTCCCACATTCCAAAAACATGCATGGCAGGCGGATTGAACACTCTAAATTGTCCCTGGGCGTGAGTGTGGGCGTGCATGGTTGTTTGTCTCTGTGTGCCCTGCGATTGGCTGGCAACCGATTCAGGGTGTCCCCCGCCTACTGCCCGATGACAGCTGGGATGGGCTCCAGCACCCCCCGCGACCCTAGTGAGGATAAAGCGGTTCGGAAGATGAATGAATGATGTGTTTGATCAGATCAGCGGAAATTGTTCGATACCGAGGTTCGCTGAAGACCGAAGATATACTGGCGGTGCTGATGACTGAATGGTTGTCTGTCTGGAAGTGTCAGTTCCGTGACTGATTGGCGGCTCGTCCTGGATATTTGCCTCAAGGCAGCGTTTTAGATCCAGAGCTAGCTTCACTTGCATCCTAAACAGGGATGGGAAATTGCTGCACGGTTGAACTTATCTTTTTAAAAAAATGTTCACATGAAAATATACAATTAATCCTTTGAAACGAGTTCCGAACTGTGAGTTGTCTGGGACTCACTGGCAACATCTTCGGGCCCGTATGGTGCAGCGTTTGATGCATGCTTGTGTGCATCTGTCATCTGTTGGAAAGATAGTAAATTAGCAGGTTTCCTAAGCTCCACTCAAAAATAAACTGCTCACCCACGGTGAAACATAACCACACAGCCAACGCGCAGGCTGACGTGAACATTAAATAGTCAAAATCGACGTAAATTACTCAGAGACGAGTTGCGGCCTGTGCAGCACATGACAGATTAATGCTGGCGTTCGAATATTTTACAGCATACAAACACTGACGACAAATAAAACACGGAGATAAATGGTAGGAATACTGTAGGTGGCGGCGGTGTTTTATTCGCGTCAATGAAAGGCTTACTTGTCACTTGTCCTGTTATCCCCCCCCCCCAAAAAAAGGACATTAAAATGTCATTACATCGATTACCAAGTGAACGCCGGACATCAAATAGCATCATTGGGAATTGTGCTAATTTATAGGCAAAGTCAGTTCCCGTCTGCCACACGTGGTCCTTAATCACTTAATATCGGAGCGGTTTCATATGAATTCATGATTACATTCATTGAACAGTAACTGCATGTTATTCTAGCTCGCAGTTCTTTTATTTTAGCAGTCTTAAATAAAGTTCATTAGCACACACACAATCAGGGGCACTCGAAAGCAGATATGAACGGCATGGCAGTTTCCACCAATTCATTGGCCGCTGTTGTATACGTGCCGACTTTTTTTTTTAACATTTCAGACTTGGCAGTAAACCTGAGCTGCTAATATGGATTACTGGCAAAAGGGATCTTTTTTTTCCGATCGCTAGTCATATCATTTAATGATGAGATGCTGCCATGTACACAAAATGCAATTGCGTTTGAAATCGGTTCCTTATTTGGAAAGGAGGAGGTCTTGCACACGTTTCAGATTGAATTACTCCAAGCAGTTTATCAAGGTTGGTAACCTAACCAAGGCCACGTTTACGATACATACATAAGTACAAGATTGGTACCGCTTTTTGCACAGTAGGTCTTTGGCTCTTTTTGTGAACAATTGATCAAATATGGAAAGGCCGAATTTTGAATACAGCTATCATGGATGTCATTAGATGCAGGTAACTTTTTTTCTATTATGTCCCACATGTATTTCAACCAACGTGCAAGAGCACAAGTACACTGAGAAAAAAACTGGTGTGCTGAATCTACTCAATTTTTTTTCATGAAGTGGTCGCACAAAATAAAATCATCTGGATCCAGATCATTTTTTTAAGTAGACTCCATCTACTCACTTTTACTCCTACTTTTTTTTTTCCAGTGTCGTAAATCATCCCCGGGTGTTGCTTTAATCAGAAATAAGAGACTTGATATTCCCAAAGCATTGTGTCGGTTTCACTTTCTAATGTCTCGCTAATTGATATGCCGCTAACACTTGAAGTTCCACTGTAGGTCACTCCCAGGCAGCTTGATAATACCTTAACAGCTCCAACAAGGCTGGAGATGCTTAATCCCTGTCATGAGTCAGTAAAGCCGACTGATGTTTGACATTCTCGCAGCTTCCTGCTCTCGCTCCCTCCAAGCCTCCTTTCTCGCCTTGAGGCTTTGTCCACTAAGTCAAAACATTGGCAGCTCCCATATTTTAATTCCTTTCTCAAAATTGCCCCCCCTCACCCTCTTTTACGACTCAAACTCATCTGTTTTCCATGTGACCAGGGACTAGAGAATAATGTTATTAGGGGCAAAGCAAAGACAAAAAAAAAAAAAAGAAAAACATGGATCACATGAAGCTTGACGCGGTGGCGCCAAAAGAAGCACCATCCGC